>JAFLJL010015699.1:3688-8688 GCA_018398815.1 Conus ventricosus
TTTCTCTCTATTCTTTTCTCGTCTCTCGTCACTTCTCTCTTTTTTTTCTCTCACTTCTTCTCTCTCTCTCTCTCCTCGCGTGCTGTTGCATATAATAGCTCAAATTCCTCACAAACATTACTACTGTGTAGTGACAGCTTGCATTCTTGTCCAACAGAAATAGTAACAACAGACAGATCTGGCAATCTCGTCTGCCTGCGTGGCGTTCCATACTGTTGTATCAAAACATACATTGTCTGCGTGTGTATGTGTCTGCAAAGGTGTGAGGAATTGTTTAGGAATTCGAGAATACAACAGAGGAAATTGTTACAGTTCTCCTCTGAAGCTCGGAAATTTCCATTGTTCTCCCCTCTCTCCTCTCTCTATCTCTCTCTCTCTCTCCTCCTCTCTCTCTCTCTCTCACTTTTTCTCTCTCTCTCCCCTCTCTCATCTCTCCCCTTTCTCTCTCTCCCCTCTCTCTCTCTCTCCCCCTCTCTCTCTCTCCCCTCCTCCCCTCTCTCTCTCTCTCTCTCTCTCTCGCTCGCTCTGAAGATGGGGTGCATTTTGTTTTGTGCTGTTCCGTTCTAAATAAATTTCTGATATATTCATTTAAAAGTACTATAAAGATCCAAGTCTTTGCGCATTGTTTACTTCTACCGTCAAATAATGAAAGAACAACTAAAAATCTGTCCATTTATCTATATCAAGCGTTTAAGCTGCATTCTGTGTTTGTTTCTTAATGTATTAAGTTTTGTCAGTTATATTGTATCACATGTTTTGGAACGGTTTTTTGTCGCACCCCCTTCATGAGGGGCAATGGCTATTATTGTATGAAATATCCGAAATCCGTGTCTCTCTGGGTTTGTCTCTCTGTGTCTGTCTCTCTTTCTCTCTGTCTCTCTCTCTCTCTCTCTCTCTCTCCTCTCTCTTCTCTCTCTCTTATTCTGTCTCACTCTCTGTCTGTCTGTCTGTCTGTCCTCCTCTCTCTCTCTCTCTCTCCTCTCTCTCTCTTCTCTCTCACTCTCTCTCTCTCCTCTCTCTCTCTCTCTCTCTCCCCTCTCTCTCTCTCTCTCTCTCTCTCTCTCTCTCCGGTATCCGACAAGTGCAGACGTGTTTAGTAGTTGCAGTGATTTACAGCGAAGTTTTTTCAAAGTGAATGTGGCGAAGTTTTTTCAAAGTGAATGTGGCAATGCAAGGTAAATAAGACAGTATGTGGCAATGCAAGGTAAATAAGACAGTATCTTTTTCAAAGTGAATGTGGCGAAGTTTTTTAAAAGTGAATGTGGCAATGCAAGGTAAATAAGACAGTAATATGGCAATGCAAGGTAAATAAGACAGTATGTTTATGATGCACTTTCATCTCTAACTCTCCAAGTCAGTGCGTGATGTAATTGGGGTTGCATTCAACGATTCACGTGGATTGTGTATTGTGTACCAACATGTAGCGTGATGTGAAGCAACCCCGCCATCATGCCCTATTTTTCCCCTTCAGCCAACTGCCGCGCAACTGGTACAGTTGCAGTCATGGGTCCCATCACGCGATCCATGACTCAGGACAAAGGAGCAAACGCTCGGGAACATTTTCTCGAGCGTATTATTCATACAATGGACCCATCCAGAAAACATTTGATACACATCCACAAGCAATGCCTCATGGAGATACATTTTATTTCATAGATCGTTGGTGCTTACAAACCAACTGGCATCACCAGCTCATGGATCGACTATACACCAGACCACAAAATTCACAACATAAGTTTACCCACTAACTGCACCAGACTATCACCTGACCTATTTCAGTCAACCCTTGAATTACGACTCACATCAAAGCCAAGCAAAAAACTACTCAAGATACACCTCTACTACTACAACCAACAAAATCTTAGTTCAGGGCCGAGCTTGCCAAGACGGGGTCAATGAGGAGTTCCGAACACTGCGTGACATTGTACACACGCTGACCGCGGCGCCAAAAAATCAACACAAGGCCGACCAGTCTCCGCAGCACTCCCCGTCGCAACAGTGTGTAGCGAGCACCGACAGAAGCCCTGTGCCGCTCGCACGACTCAGGCAGACACGCCTACACAGCACCCGGTGGAGCTGGAATGCGAGCTGCCCCTTTCAGAAAAAACAGGATGTTTCCCAACCGTCTCCACGGCCTGCAATTCTTCAAGCGCCTGTGTTGTGTTCCCCATGTCCACCCCACACACCACGACCCTCCTTTCTCTACCTTCCCTCCATGACGATATAGTGATTCACCCTACATCACCATCCATCCTCGTGACGGAAAACATCAGCTCTTTCCCTTTTCCCTTTCATGACATTACACCAGCAGTAGACAATACAAACATTAAAACCCCTGTCACTAGCACAACGGACAGTGTAACCCTAACAGATAACACTGACAATCATTCTGAGACAGCACATCAACACCAGAGACTGACACTCGGAAGATGACGACAAATCATGACAGCTGATGACAGCCACCCAGCAACTGACTCAGAGAAGACACTAGAAGCTAATGGCCCCTTGATCAAAACCTTGTGACAAACGACAACAAAACCACAGTGACTACGTCAAACGACACAGATGATTGTGACAGCTCAGTGAAAGGGACTGACACCAACGCTGACAACACACCCCACAAACTGTAGCTGTAGTCATGACGACTGTGTGCCCCAGGAAGAATTCCTTAGGATCACTCAGTCCCTCCGTGACGAAATCTCTGCCCTCAGATCAACACTACAGGAAACCAGCAGACCTTCAAAATAGAAATCGACGCCCTATCGACACAACTCAGTCACATGTCTTCATCTGACAACGACAAATCATCCTCACGAAAAACCCATAACAACCAATAACAAATCTAAATGTAAATCACATTCAAACTCCTTTCCGCCACCCAACAAAAGCAATCTCTCCATCCTCCCCAGACACAAAACACCCCACCTTCTCTCAATGCACACTGTATACAGGATGCAACCACCCCCATTCAGCCCTACCAACACAACTCACAGTGACAAAGTACAGGACAACCCATTCCCCCAATGTGACAAATCCTCTGACTCCCATATCCAACCACCTCCCCTTTGTCAGGCGAAACCTATCCCTGAAAAATTATCTCCTCAACGTGTCCCTCCCCATCCTCTTCAAAAGGTTTCCATTGATAGACAGACCTCAACAATACTGCTGAGTGATTGCACCCTGAGATATATTAATATCGCTAGGGCCAGCGCTCAGTTGGAGTGTGCCAACGATCTAACGGTCGCCAGTCTGACTCAGTGGCTTGCAAAGCAGACACCAACCCACACCGTGATGCAGGCTACCTTCCATGTGGGGGCTGGTGACTGCAGCGAGCTCTTTGCATCACAGCCAGCTGGTGCAATATCAACGCAGCAGTGCGAGAGCTCATTGTGCAGTGCCACCGAGTCTTCCCCAAAGCCCAACTTCAGGCCTCTGCAATTATCCCGGCAAGAGGGGGGCCCCCTCCCGAACACCATCATCGCCCCAGCAACGACCACCTTCAGGAGGCCTGTTCAGCAATGGGGGTTAAATTCATCAGCCATTGTGCCACCTTCACCACCCAGCGCGGTGCCCCGAGACTGGCGTTGTACTACAACTCTACACAACCCAGCAGGAAGGGAGTGGAACGTGTGACGCAAAACCTTTTCCCCCCTAGACGACAGCCCTCCTACCCACCCCTACACGCCACACGTCTCATGCTACCAACAGCGCACGATGTCCCAGATACCCTCTCCTCCCTCCCCCATTCACCCTCTCAAAAATTCCCAAACCTCCCATCAGGTTTACGCACTTCACTATCGTCTCCCCCCCTCCCCCCTCCAGGAAGCCCCTCCACCACCATCCAGCTCACTTGTGCGTACACAGAGTGACCACGAGAACGTCCAGCCAGCCTCTCGCTCTACTAGGCCTACCCAAATAACACCAACACTAGGCTTATTGACACATCCTTCCCCACTGCAAAACCCTCCCCCCTCCAGCAAGATCCTCCAAGACCCACGCCGACCAGCTGTGTGTACGAGCAGTGATAGCATCCCTGGTCCATCCACTCGTCTCCCAGACAACCGAAGTTTACCGCCCGCTATGTGTTCCGCCAGGCGAGAGCGCTCTCTCTCCCATCTCCCTGGTTCAACAGGTCTGTCCCTCCCCCACCTATGCCTTTCCTCCACCCTTCAGTTACTTTCCACGGACCATGTCTCCTTCACATCATCCATGGTACTGGCCACTCTTCCTACCACCCCATGCTTCCCCCACACTTCTGATTCAGGTTCCAGTTTTGTGTGTGTGCGAGAGAGCACAAATGTTTAAACTGTTTTTGCATTTGTATGGCCGCGGATTAAGTTTTTACGAATGGTAGCAGTTTCCGTTTGAGTGTGTATTTGTAGGGGGATTAATGTGTGTGTGTTTTGTGTGTGTGTGTGTGTGTGTGTCTGTGTGCGCGCGCGCACGCGCGTGTGTTTTGTATGAGTGTGCTGTCTGTATATGTGTGTGTGTGTGGTGTGTGTGTGTGTGGTGGTGTGTGTGTGTGTGTGAGAGAGAGAGAGAGAGAGAGAGAGAGAGAGAGAGAGAGAGAGAGAGAGAGCGAGCACGAGTGCAAGAGCGCTCACATTTTTATGTAATGTGAATGTATTGTTAATTTGTGCCGTATGAATGTTAATGTTGTGTGTGTGTGTGTGTGTGTGTGTGTGTGTGTGTGTGTGTGTGTGTGTGTGTGTGTGTGTGTGTCTATATGAGTGATTCTGTGTCTGTGTGTGTTGTGTGTGTATGTGTGATCATGCGTGCTAGAGTGCTCATGTCTGTATGTGTATGTATGTAGATGTACTGTTAACTTTTACCGTTCGTTACTATGTGTGTGTGTGTGTGTGTGTGTGTGGGGTGTGTGTGTGTGTGTGTGTGTCACTTTTACCCTGTGCCAGCAGTGCTGATTCCATGTTATCTAAGTGAACTTCACCACGTATATAAGAAGTTTTCGTAAAAGTGCGAGACTGTGAGCCTTAGAAAAG
>JAFLJL010015699.1:13688-16188 GCA_018398815.1 Conus ventricosus
TTGATAGCAGACACCAGGCAGGTAAGCCCCTTGAAGTGGGTACCAAGGTTATGAAGCGGAACATGATGCACACCGGCAGGAAGGGTGGCAAAATGGACTACCAGTTCATGGGGCCCTACACAATGTGTGCTGATGGATGCAAGAAATCTAGATACACGCTGATGACTGAAGAGGGTAAGGTACTGGCCCAACAGGTGAATGCAAGCAACCGAAATTGTACCACAACCCACAAAAGAGTTCCCCCCATCTGGACCTTACAGACGCACCAGCCAACTACAAATCACGTCAACCCAAAAAGAGACCTGTTTCAGTCTTCGCCTCTTCTCAAGAATCAGCACCAGACTCAGCAACCCCCTCATCATCAAGAGTCAGCGACTGCTTCTCAAACCTCAGAGCGCACAGAAGGCCAATGTGAAACAACTGCCCCACCAAAACCCAAGCGCGCCAAGAAGGTCTCATTGCTCCATCCACAGAAGTTTCCACCAAGGAAGCCGACTGGATCAAAGTGATCCCCCCACCTGGGCCTGCTGGACGTATGGAGTTTGATGACGAGGAGGAATCTGGACATGACATTGTGATTGGCTGCACAGAGTCTACTGAGTACTCCTTCAACCCCTGCACGACCATTACTGAGAGGAAGTCCTCTGCGAAAGAATGGAGGCCTGAGCGCCCAAAAGGTCAAGTACTGCTGGATGGTGAATGGGCACAAGAATTACTGAAACTCTGGTCACCAGGAAGGTGCAAGGGATGGGAACTGCCTCTTCCGTGCGTTGGCCTACCTGATATCTGGTGACGAAGAGGACCACCTGATGGTCAAGTTGTCATTACAGAAGCGATTGCCAAGGCAGGTCCAGGTTCAGTGATCCAGCAATTCATTGGGCGGGAGCCCGTCTGGAAGTACATCCTACGCACCAATAGCCATGGTCATCAGTGTGGGGCACAGAAGTTGAAATATTCACGGCTGCCCAGATTCTGCAGATGATATTTACACCTACACATTTGGCAAGGCACTTCACCCGACCAGGACAAACTCTCCTGGGTAATTCCCCTATGTGTCTCCTGCAATGGTGGAGGAACAAACAGCCGCACAGAAGCCGCTGCAGAGGATCGAAGAAACGAATGGACCAGTGCAAACCATACAAGTTCACCAAGGACCAGCCTACACCGCGCGCACTTTATCTGGACAACAGCACCAGGTGTCACTATGCACCAGTGGTTGGATTTAGATGAACGAGTTTACTTTACTTTTTTACTTGTTTTTACTTGTTTATTTTGCACAAACTCAAGAAGCTCGCCACTGGTATAATTCTACCTAAAATAAGTTTGCATAGTTTTGCATTTTAATTATGTTGGAAGTAAAAAACGTTTATGAAGAATACAAGGGAAGTGCTTAGATTTCTTTTCTCTTTTCTTTTTTAAAACTTTTATTTTGATGCTTTGAAATTTTGAAGTGTGTACTGGAAAGTTACATTGCCAAGTTTTTTGTTGAAGCCTGTGTGCCAAATGTACACATATAAAGCTGCCAAGGATTGTGTCATTTGTTCTCTGGTTCTATGTTTTCATGTAGCATTTCAATAATGTAATGATTGTGGGTTTGAAAGTTGCCAATAAAAATGTTTAATTTTATTCATTTGTCTGTTTCCTTTGATTGTGAAGTGTGAGATACGGCGTATCACACAGGGATGACGGTGGTTCCGAAATATCCTGAGGTTCCCAAATATCCTGCCGCCAGGTGCAGGATAAATGGAATGGTTCCGAAATATCCTAGGATTTTGGGAACCAGTTCCGATTTATCCTGGTTCCGAAATATTCTACGACACCGGGTTCCGACACAACCATCCATGCCACACAGCACTAATCAACCTGGTGATGACTGGCTAAACAGCATTAACACAACAAATATTGTGGTGCCTATTTATTGATTTCAAAAAAGCATTGATGTGATAGACCACACAACCTTCTTCTTAGAAAATTAAAATTGTATGGCTTATCCACAAGAACTCTTACGCTTTTTCACTCATATCTCACAAATAGGCAACAATGTGTGAAAATTAATACAACCTTCTCTTCATTTCAAACACTTTCCTATGGCGTCCCACAAGGCTCTATCTTGGGTCCCTTATTATTCACAATTTACATCAATGATCTCCCTCTACATATCACATCCACCTGTGAACTTTTTGGGCTGATGACACAACAATCCACACAAATCATTCTGATGTTACTGTTCTTGCACAAACTTTACAAGAAAGTGCGAATGATCTCGTGAAATGGACTGAACTAAAATCACATGTCGCTTCACCCCAAAAAACTAAATCCATGCTTATCACAACCAGGCAAAAAAGACAAAATCTCACTCTTAAGTTTCCTCCTGTACATCTTAAAAATGAACCCGTTGAACAGGTTACATGCCTCAAAGTGCTAGTAAAAAACAATTGATAACAATATGAGTTGGCAAGCTCACATAACCTCACTATGCAAAAAAGTTTCACAGAAAGTT
>JAFLJL010015699.1:23688-43816 GCA_018398815.1 Conus ventricosus
CCTTTTATTTTATAATGTTGACCCTACACAGTGCGAGGACTGGATGTAAAAAAGCACATCAGTGCTTATCTATTAACCTCGAATATTAAAGAATTTTGTCTGTCTTGTATTGTCTCTCTCTCTCTCTCTCTCTCTTCGTTCTCTCTCTCTCATCTCTCCAAGCCTCCTCTCTCATCACTCTCTCTCTCTCTCTAAGAAATCCAGGAAGATTCATTCCCAAATGTTGGTAGCCTAATGTCATTAACTGATGGCGTATGAAAGGAAACCTTCAGCCACAATACACATTCTCAGAAAAATCTAACTGTGTCCGTAAAAGGTCGACGGCCTGGTCATTAATACTTTTTTCGTTTCAAAATGGGTAGGCCAATGTGTTTGTGTAACCGATTTTCCCATAGTATAATAAAAGCAAGCACAGAACAAGCGAATTTTAGCTGTTGATATGTGGCACATGAACAATTGAGCTCGTTTTCGTATGCTGGCCGCATGATAAAGACACACGACTTCCAGACAAAGCACAAGCAAGAAAACAAATTTCAGACTCTGTGGCTATGGTCTTATAAACCACAGATGGCGTCTCACTTTCACTTTCACCACATTATCAGACAGACTTCCTCCCCCCCGCCCACCCCCCACCCCACACCACGCCCCGCCCTCCCCTTCTTATAGGAGACAGCAGATGTATGCAACGTACTCGCATACTGCTTGTCTTCGAGAGGCTTCTCATAGCATTCGTTGGGGTGACTTTCGTCACCAGATGTACTCCATGCCATGCCTGTTTAGTATCCTACAGGTCGATGTTCCATTCTGTCACACACCCTACCAAAGACACACCCTCTCTGCAACCTTTCTACGTGCCCAGTCCTATGCATGTATACGTCGAAGTTTTTCATGCTGTGTCACATTCCCATTCAAAGTCATTCTCCTCTGCCACGCCCTTTTCCACACCCTTTCTATGCGCTCGTGCGTGCGCACACACACACACAACAACACACACACCACACAGCAGCACACACACACCACACACGCATCACGTGCGTTTGTGCCGTACAACACAACACACACACACGACACACACACACACACGACACACACACACACACACGCACGCACGCACTCGCGCACGCACACACACACACAGCAACACACAACACACCCACACCCACACAACACACACACACACACACATTGCCACATGCATTGACAAACTTGACAAACCCAAAGACGCAGAGAGAGAGAGAGAGAGAGAGCGAGATGATGAGATGATGATATGATGATGATATTCTTTATTTCCAGGGTAACAGATAAGGCTAACACATGCTTTTTTTCATCCGGCCCTGCCCCCGTTAAGGGACTAAGTATGGACTAGCGACGAAAACTTACACACCTTTTAACCAAAACACACTTATAATTCACAACATTAAAAGTTAATGCATTCACATTTCAGGCGAAGATGACTTTCAAGGAACAAAGGAACCGATTAGAAAAAACAACAAACAAGATCAAACGCAATTGATTACAAAGAAGAAAGAGTTAGCAACACACTAGAAATATGGTACATATGCGATCCTCTATCGAAAGGGTGAAGAGATGAGAGAGAGAGAGAGAAGAGAGCATTTACCTTCCTTTTGTAAAAGAGTAACATACAACAACCTGCTAAGAATAATAAACTAAGACAATTACAATGCATCAATAATACACCTTTGTTCTTTCTTTACTTTAATATGATGGTTATAAGGCAAAAACGAGAACGATCAATCAATAATCAGTAAAGCCGCAAATAAATTCCTAGCATCAATAATTATAACATTTATTTTCATGACGCGTGCGATGTTTGTGTGTGTGTGTGTGTGTGTGTGTGTGGGTGTGTGAGTTGTGTGTGTGTGTGTGTGTGTGTGTGTGTAGTGCGTGTGTGTGTGTGTGTGTGTGTGTGTAGTGATGTGTGTGTGTGTGATGTGTGTGTGTGTGAGAGAGAGAGAGAGAGAGACAGACAGGGAGAGAGGGAGAGAGAGATAGATCAGAGAGAGATGCATTTATATTTACCTTCCCACCATCTTTGTTGTTTTCTTCTTTACCATTCATACACAACCCAAATTTATAATTAATAATTCAGCGACAACCATCGAAACGCAGCCGCAGTTAAACGAGGAGAGAGAGAGAGAGAGAAAGAGAGAGAGAGAGAGAAGAGAGAGAAGAGAGAGAGAGAGAGAGAGAGATTATAATTTCCATTTTTCAATCCAAAATATCACATGCAAAACAATTTACTAAAAATTTATAAGAGACAATACATCAATATGACAACAGTATCCGGACAACACAGATTATCACCTTGCAGTTACAGTGCCAAAGAAATAAAAGTATTACGACACAATCTGTCGTGACATAGCGCAGCCAATAAAACCAGTGACCACAATAGTCAATTCATCATAATATGATATCAATCATTAATATAACCAATAGTAACCATATCTCCCATTTATCATTATCTGTTTTTTAAAACATCAGTGGAAAAGGGAAACGGCGTATCAGTTAAATATGCAGCAAAAACAAGAGGGTGTACCCTGGTATCTGATATTGTTGTACTCAGCAATGGTCTGCATGTGAAATGTTGATTAGTTTTTTTTTCCCTGAAGGAATTCTGTAATAGAGTACAACGGAAATGTAGTGGAAGTGAATTCCAAACCACGCTACCTGAGTAAGAGTAAGCTTGATTTAAATAGATCTCTTAGGGGGGGTGGGGGGGGGGGGGGGGGGGGGGGGATGGGGGGGGGGGGGGGGGGGGGGGGGGGTGGGGGGGGGGGGGGGGGGGGGGGGGGGGGGGGGGGGGGGGGGGGGGGGGGGGGGGCGTCCTGGATTTGTGGGTTGGAATCCTAGGGTTTTAGGCGATGTATTTGGACTGAAAGATTTGTGTGCTAAACCCATGCAATTTTTGCATTAGCCTGAACTTTTGTTGACAGCAAACTTTTCTTGTAACGGAAGAGCCCCCGCTTTAGTATAATCCCCTTCACTAAGACTAGATGATTTTAATAAACCTGCTTTAAGTGCTCTTATAAGACACTCTTAAAGGTTTGCATGGCATTACACTAGCGAATCAAATATGTTGAACAATAATTGATTGAAGAGAGAATATGTCGTGTAGGAACAATTTCCTCGCATTGAAGTTTAAGAAGATGCTTAATCTTGCACAGGCTGAGATGTTTGTCTGGATAAGGGGGGGGGGGGGGGGGGGAGGGTCTGTAACTGCGAAGGTGATGAGACCAAGAAAGATTATTATCAACATAGACACCGAGAACTCGATGGCTATTTCCACCACTTCAATGTCCTGATTATTAATAAAAACAGATGGGGCTGGTGGTTATGTTTTGTCTTCTCTGCCTTGTTTGTTATCAGGCATAGGTTTGTTTTGTAGGATTTCAGTGACATGTGATTTACATTGCACCAATTACTTAAGATATTAGCATTCTTCTGTAATGAAGTGAAAACAGCTTGTCAAGCTGGGGCTACTTGTATGGACAGTGGTATCATCGGGGGGGGGGGGGGTGTGGGAGGGGCATTTAAAAAGTTCACAGAAATCCTCAATATAAAGATGGAGATTCATTTATATAAACTGAGAACAGCAAAGACCTAACACAGAACACCCCCCCTGGGGGTACGCCAATGTTGATAGGTACTTCTCGATAAATTGTTGTTGACGACAAACGATTTTGTTGACGGTCTTCTAGTAATGATGTTATCATTGAAAGGTATTCTGTTATACCATATGATAAAAGCTACCAAGCAAAACAATTTGTGGTCAATGACATCAAAAGCCTTTGCAAAATCAACAAACAGTGGCGCCACAATATTTATTCTCATTATCACTCTGGCTAGCCCATTGATCTACTAGGTTTGTAAGCGCTGTATGACAAGAATGATTTTCCTGAATTCCCGATTGATTATTTATTAAGTTAGGTTGGAGGAGGGAAAATGGGGGCAAAGAGCTTATTTATGTGTTTTTTCCAAGGGCTTTGACAGAACTGGCAAAATGGCTATAGGTCTGGTAGTGTCGAAGTTCAGATTTGTCTCCAGATTTGAAAATGGGTATAACTTTGCAACCCTTGAACTGAGCGGAAAGTGACATTTATCAATGCATAAATTGTAAATGTAGTAAGAAGTTTCACATATAATAGGTGCTGATAGTTTCAGTATTTTTCTCCCATCAATCCCGTCAAGAATCGCGCTCCTGTCCTGCTTTAATTGGCATAAAGCTTGGCACACTTCACTAACTGTCATAGTGGAACTGATTTGCTGGATCGAATGTTCAATAGCATTGCGAAAACGTTTTAATTTTTGTAATTCATGTTGAGTCAGTATCTTTTCTGTGACACATGTTCGCAACTGTTGTAAAGTGTTGGATGAGTTCATTTGGTGTTATGCTGGTACTGGGACTTGTCGTTTGACCTGTGAAGTTTTTATTTGTAAGTTCATTTATTGCTTGCCATATGACTTCGAATTTTTTTTTAGTGCTACAAGTTCTCGAAAAAAATTCCATTTTTGCTGTCCGTATTGAGTGAAGTTGACTTATTACGTTGCCTTTTAAAAATCCACCCGACTTCCCCCTTCTGCTTCAAGCAGATCGTCGCGAAAGAACAAGCAGCTGTATTTCATCAGTCATCCACTTTGGTTGTGCACTATGTTTTAAACCTCAAACTCGACGCGTTTGAATGGGGCGATGCGTGTCATAAACAGAATTAGACGTGTGTAAGCCATACTCAAGCGCTTTCTCTGGAGCAGTGTAATTATAAACATTTTATAAGGGGGGAATTCATGAGGTTCAGTGAGGAAGGTATCTTCATTGGAAGTGGTCCAAAAGATCTGTAAGTGATATGTTTGTGGCCAGTTTTTATGGAATATGATTCCACTTCGGGGCACGGAAGGCATACTGGAAAGTGGTCGCTGCATCCATTCAAAAGGCACGCATTTCTCAATGACTTTTTGTGGTTCAAAAGATAGATGGGGTCAATTAATGTTTTGCTAGTGAATGTTACTCTGTGGCATGTCCAATAATTTGGGTTAGGTTGTATAGGTAGTCCTACTGACCATGATGTTTGGCATCTGTCAATAGATCAATGTTGAAATCACCTAAGGAGTATTAATTTTCTGTTCTCATGGCATCAAGCGATGCTGCATCCATCATAGCCGTAAACTTGTCCATCCACAAGCATTTTCCGCTGTTTCGAGTATACAAATCCTATTTTGATCGTTTTGTCCTCTCAACTTTATACTAACCAAACTGCTCAATTCCAAAACCTCAAGATCATACAAACGTTGGCATTTAATGTTTCGATGAACGTAAAGTAATATGCCTGTAGATTTGGATTCGTGGGAACTCTGCGTACAATATTGTAGCCAGAGATTAAAGGACAGTGGCAATCAGGACAATATCTGAAGTCTTGATTCAGTGAAGCCAAATATCTGACAGGTTGTCTTGATTGTGAACTATATAGTGGGGGTACCTCCTGTAACTTGTTTTGTCTATGGTCTGATAATAAGATTCCAAAACGTAGTCCGTCTTCCTGTGGACATATTGAAGATTATTGCACCATTTGTGCAACTAAAACATAAATAGCAACTAAACCAAATATAGCAAGGACACACTTGAATACAAACCAATGGACGTATGGTAACACACACAACAACTAACTTCATCAAAAGGGATACGAATATGAGAAACACAGCAAGTGAAAACTACAAATCAGTGGATGACTACACACTTACACACCAAATCCCAACATGCACAATGCAAAAGGATAATGAATATGAAAAGCGGACAAAAGTTAAATTCACGAAGTTACGTAACACGGCTTGTGGCAAGGTGTCACGAAGAAGTGTCACCGTAAGCTTTAATCTCCAACCACAGGTTCTTCTGAGATGCTCACCACATCTACCATGCAGGTACAAATAAAAACTATGATCTGAAAGTCTCTCTTTCTTCAAAATGCTAAAATGTAGTTCGCAACCACTTTTTCTTCTCGTTAATACAGATAGTCGGTCAGATCGAATTACACTGTTCGCCAATGCATATAGTTCAAACTCTGCACTTTCCACACGAGTGATATATACATATAGCACACACGCACGCACGCACACACACACACCACACACACACACACCCACCCCACACACACGCGCGCTGCGCGCGCGCGCGCACACACACACACCCACACACACACACACACTGATTCAAGTCTAAAACTGGCCATAGTTTGGGGTGCAGTGGCATGAAAGTGTGGCGCACTGCCGAAAATGCATATTGGGAACTGACGAGGAAAAGAAATGGAATAACATAGGAGGATACCGACAGGCGTGCATCAGGGTGGTGCTGTTGGAGGCGAGGGTAGGTCTCTAGTCTCTCTACTATAACCACATACGAATTAAATATTATTATTAGTTCCCGCGAGGTAGTGGGCCCACTGTCCGGTCGTCGAGTGGGGTGGGGTGGGGTTTAGAGTGGTGGTAGGAGAGGGGAGGAAAGACTTTCCGATAGTGTGGGTCGGCCGGAGAATGGGGAAGAGTAGGAGGGTTGTGGGTTGAGAGGACTGTGATGTGTGATTGTTTGTTGTAACGATGCGTGAGTAGGTGAATGGACGGGAGGAGGAACGTAACGGTATGCAACACGGGGGAAGAGGAGAGACGTCCAGTGGCGAGGCCTGTGGTCACTGCCCCTCTTTGTGCCGAAGCTGTCTGCCTGGTTTCGTAGCAACGATTTTCAGCAGCGTGCTGTCCCATTTCCGCGAAGGCAGAATGGCATTTTGGTACATGCCATTCTGGGTGCTCCACTGCTGGTGGTGAAGACAGCAGTTGGTCCCTGTAGTGCACACCCATACCGTCACACAACCTGCAGGCAGGTTCCTGTTTGCTGTGACGGATGACAGGATTGAAAGGGGTGTCGGCCTCTGGCAGCATGATTGCAGAAGCTAGCAGTGGACGGGCTTTGGAAATAAGGTCTTTCCACTGCACTGCTGATGGCACTGTTTCTGCTGAGCCTGGACCTTGTTGCACAGTCGTGGGATCCAACAAGAACGCAGCCAGTCTCAACGGTAGGTTGAGGGACTCTGGCCACTGAGCTGAGCCACTCAGTCAGCTGGGTCACTGTCAGGTCCACTGACACACACTGTTTTGGGGCTTGCTGTTGGGAGGAGAGCGAACAAAAGGCCCAATTTTTTGCCAATCCTGGCTCAACTTTCAGCGATCAACCCGTTTTCGGGCGAAAGTGGCCTAGAATTGGTGTTTATACTGTTCTTTGCAAGTAACCCAAAAATAACGATTATCCTACGAAACAAACAAACAGCGTAGGTAGCCGTTTTCAATAACTCAATTACAAAACATTTCAGATTTCAGTTTTTGCTTAACTCTATGTTTTTTCTGATCATTTTCAATAACATCATTTTCACGCAAAGCTTCATCAAATGCATCTCTGTCTTCATGTGAAATACAACTACAGTCTTTAAACTGTTCTCTAAAGACGTTTAAAAACTGAGTTAATAATTTTTGGATAAAATCCACACTCTTATCCCAGCATGTCTTCCACGAAAGCTAGTTTCGACAAAGTGTTTCTCTTTTTAAATGTCCTTTCTCCCAAAACCCTCAACAACAGGTCAAAACCCTATTGATCACTCGGCCTAGTTTACTGCGAGCTTTAGGTCAAAAAACCCCTTGTGATCCTTGACCCATTTTTCTGGGGCCCGGCAACTGGGCCAAGTGATCACTGGGGTCTTTGACCTATTTTAAAACGCTAACTTTGTGGGTAAAGTGTCACATGGGGTTTTTTGACCTAGTTTAACTGCTGAACTTTGGGGGTCAAGTGATCACATAGGGTTTTTTGACCTAGTTTACTGCTGAATTTTGTGGGCCCCAAAGGATCACATAGGGTCTTTTTACCTAGTTTACGCTGAACTTTTGGGTCAATGATCACATGGGGTGTTTGCCCTAGTTTACTGCTGAACTTTGGGGCCCAAAAGTGATCACATAGGGCTTTTCCTATTAGCTGAACTTTGTAGGCCAAGCGATCACAAGGGTCGTTTGCCAGTTTATGCAAACTTTGTGGTCGTAATCACATAGGGTCGTTTGACCTAGTTTACTGCTAAACTTTGTACCCAATGATCCTAGGGTCGTTTGACCTATTTCTGCTAACTTTGTGGGTTAAGTGATCACATAGGGTCGTTTGCCCTAGTTTAACTGCTGATCTTTGGGGGTTTAAAGTGAACATAGGGTCGTTTGCCCTTATTTACTGCAATTTTGTGGGTTAAGTGATCACATGGGGTCGTTTGACCTTTTTTACTGCTGAACTTTGGGGTAAGTGATCACAAGGGTCTTTGACCTTTTTTTACTGCTGAATTTTGGGGGGTCAAGTGATCACATAGGGTCGTTTGCCCTTTTATGCAAAACTTTGTAGGCCAAGCGATCACGGGGGCGTTTGCCCTATTTTAACTGCAAACTTTTGGGTTAAGTGATCACATAGGGTCGTTTGACCTAGTTTTACTGCTGCGCTTTGTGGGTAAAGCGATCACATAGGGTCTTTGCCTAGTTTATCTGCCTTGTAGGCCAAGCGACACATGGGGTTTTTGACCTTTTTTCTGCGGGGCTTTGTAGCCAAACGACCCTTTTTGATCATTTGCCCTGCAAAGCTTGGGGGCAAACTAGGCCAAGTGATCATTTAAACGCTTGACCTGAAAAGCGCGGAGCACTTGCAAAGCTCAGGGGCAAATAGGCCAACGACCCTATGTGTAAATTGGCCTAGGGTTGGGGTTGCGCGGGGGAAAACCCTGTTTAGCACAAAGCAAGCTAGTAGTTCCACTTCTTGTTTGTTTTTGGTGTTTGTTTCCCCCCCAAGCATGCACACCCCCCCCCCACCATGCCTCAAAGTCACTTTAATTCTTAACCCAAGTCCCCCCAAGTCATTTTTAAGGCTTATCAAGTTGTCCTCAAGTCACCTAAAGTTGTCCTAAATTTGTCCCAAAGTCATCCTAAAGTCATCCAAAAGTTCTTATCAAGTCAACCTAAGATCATAACAAGTCACCTCTAAGTCAACCCAATTTTCTATTTAAGTCATCTTCAAGTTTTACTAAACACCTCAAGATCATAACTAAGTATCTTTAAAGTAAAACCCAAGTTTTTTTCAATTTTATCTTTAATTTCAAAAAAAAATACAATTAGTTTTTTGTCTTAAACAGCAGATGTCTTTTTATAAAACACACACCCTAAAAAAAAGCGTTATCGCGGGATGTCTTGCCGGGTTTCTCTGCGTGAGATTGGTTAGCATAGATTTTAATAAAGTTCTTACACCTAAGAAACCCGCTTGTTTACATTCTGGTCTATGGAAATGTCTTTATAACTCCATTTTTTTTTTAAGACCCCAAACTTTTTAAAAACAAATAATAATCCCCATGTTTATTTTTATAAAAAAATTTAAAATTTTAAGTTTTTAAAATATTATTCTTTTAAAAATGGATCAAAATGTTTTTTGGTTATTCGGTGCGACTGCTGTTGTTTTTCGTATTTAGGGGTTCAGGTTGTTTTAACTTCTTTTGTTTTTGTTCCCATTTTTATATATTTTATAACCGTAATAACTGCCCCCCAGCAGAAGGGCCCCAAAAAATGGCCATTTTTAAGTTCAATTTTCCATGAAGACTTTGGCCCCCTTGAATTAACTTGCTCTTGTTCGGAGCTGCTTTGGAAAAACTTTTGGCGTTGGGGTGTTATGTTTTCATTATGTGTTTTATCTGTGATTGAATTTTAAATTTTTCGTCTTTTTAAACTCTGTACTTTTTTCCCCGCTGAAATACGCCCAGGAGTTTACTGGCACTTTCTGACTTGTTCAGTGTTTTCTGATTCAATGTTTCCTGTTCTGCTATTTTCCGTCTCTTTCTTTTAAAGGGGAAATAAAACATATGTTTAAAAGTAATTAACCCCCATAAAACGCGAAACAAGTTCCAAATCTGAATATAATCACAGTTTTAGAACTCTAATGACTTTGTTAAAACGGGATCTTGCTTAAATCATACGAAAGATCTTTTCAGAACAATGGGAGCAAATCTACTACTAGTTTAGTGTAAAAACTAAAAAACTTTTTTCCCCCACATTTTTTTTACCTTTTCCCCCGACCCCACTGCGTTTTCATACCTGTTATGAACTTTATAATGTTTGCGGCGACATCTTTTAAATCTGTTCATGCTGAATTCAGTCCAGGGGGGGTTTTGAAGCTCCCAAAGAATACAACCTCTCCTTTTTGGGAAAATAGTTTATCTTTAAATTCTTCTTTGTAAGTCGGGAAGGTTTGGCCACCCTGTAGCTGTAAGACCCATCGTTTTTCTGTTTTTTTTTAAATATAATTTTATTTTTTTTTAAAAAATGGCACCAAAAAAAACTTTTACTAACCTTGTATCCCATTCTGTGTTATTGGGGGCCTAAGTAGGATCACGATTTTGGTAAAGCCTGTTAAAAAAACCACGGACTTGGGGAAACAGGCTTTGAGGGTTCTGCAAAGCTGATTTATTATTTTCAGCTTCGTTCGCTACGAAAATTTTTTTTGTTAACAAGGAATAAATTTCCCGAAATATGTAAATTAAAAAAATACATTTTTAAAAATGGCTTCCCTCGTAATGAGATAGGCGGCGCTGTGGTTAAGCCTTGCTTTTACGGGAAAAATTTCGCGTTTTGTAAATACGGGGGTGACGACGGGAAAAAACATAACAAAGCTGTGGAAAATAGCCGAGCACAAGTCGCTATGAAAGAAGAATTTAGCAGTTAGATTTATTAAAAACACACTGAAAAAACAGGCATGCAGCTTACCATTTTAAAAATGTTGATCAACATAAAAGAGTTTATCTATAACGGGCAAACCAACCAACATTTCCCCCACAAATTCAGCAACTTTTAACAACCGTAGAAAAACAAAAGATCAAGAAAACGGGGTTTTTGTCGTTGGTTGACGTTGTGTATTTTGTTTTTGCATAATATTTGGGTGAATAAAAAGAACCTTTTTTTTCGCCCAAAGGATATTGGAAAGGGAATAACAGCAATCAAAAAGCAAAACCAAACGTGGGGGACCCAAAAAGCAAAGAAAAGGTTATTAAACAAGCAATCTCGCAAATTTATTACCCGCCCTAACGAATACAGAGACCACACTTTGTATACAACACCCGAACGACACCCCTCAAATGGATCTTCTATATTTTCCCCCCGATACGATTAGACGAAAAAGATTAAAACGCACTTTCAGTCCTTGACAAACTTCAAGATACAAAAAATGCAGAACCTTTAACACAAAAAAGTGCTTCTGCTGTTGCTGTCGCTTTAAACTATATACCCAAAAGGCCCCTTAAAATTATCCTCGCATATTCAAGTTATGATGGAAAAAATTTAAAAGGGCCAAATGAAACAATTATGTTTAAAACAAGAGTTACCATTAAAAGAGGCATTCCGGAGTTCACAGACACAGGGTTTAGTTGAAAAATTTAAAAAACAGTTTCGAAAGGGCTTTTTTCCTACCCGTATCACAGGAGCGATTTACAATCTCGCAACCAGAATGGGGTTTGAAACTGCCCTCGTTTTGCGCCAAGAATAATGAAGAATTTAAAGGGGGTAAAACCAGTACAAGCAATTAAAAAAAAAAAAATTTCTGTTGAAGGAGAGCTTCATCCCCGCAAACTATTTCCATTTTTGGGTTTAAAAGAAAAGGGACCTTTTTTACCGGGGGAAAACGGAAGGGGACACCGCATCAGGGCAACCGATCCAGTTTGGGGTGTGACCCTATAAATAAAAAGAATTGTAAAAAAAGAACCGCCGTGATTAAATTTTCGAGAAACTGACACAACAAAAAAAACCCGCTCCCCAAAATTTTTGTAAAGGAAAAACTGCAGATAATCCCACCAGACCAGTTCCACTTTTTTTAAATTTTTCGGTTCTATAATGTCCTTTTCATTGAAAATTGGCTTAACAAACAACGTTTTGTGTTTGTTCTATCAATGACTTCTTTTTTTACAAAAGTTGTGTTGATCTCATGTAGATTAATCGCAGTTTTACGTTGTTAGTGAAAAGTTCTTTGCAAACTTTCTTCTTGAGTTTTTCATTATATGTTGACTGCACAAAACTGCGAATTTCTTTTTTTTCTTAATGGTTTTTCCTTGGGTCAATATGTACTTTTTTCCTTAAACCAATATACTCCTTAATCACCTTCCAATAAATTTATCCTTTTACTTTCCTAAAACCTTTTTATTAGTAATTGAAAAGAAAACGAACTTTAGGGAATCGGATGTGTCATACCATCCCCTTGCTCCTTTTCTATTCTATTTTCAGCTTTATAGATGTTTCAGTAGGAATACTATAACAAAAATGCTGTATCTGGTAAAATACTCTGGACTCTGGGCACGGGGTTTAAAGTAGTCATAAAGAAATTTAACATCAAAAGCTTTTATAATTTTAAACAGTAAACCCAAAATACGGGGTTTGTCCAATTTTGACTTTCTTTTTTTTTCATCATTATCCAAAAAGCCCCTCATGAAATCTCGAAGTCCTGATAATTTGGTTTGAAGTCAGTTAAATTTCTTCGTTCCTCTGGTGACCAAATTTACATCTTTGCGCTTGTGGGATTCTCCATATCTTTCCAAACAGCTGTTTTTTCATCAGCTTAAAAAAATCCTTTTTTTGAGGCACTTTATTTGTTCAAGATCATGTTCTTCATGATGTAGTTCAGAACGTTCTTGTCAAAAGCAATCTACGTGAACAGTGTCAATTTAAAACCCCTTAATAAAAATTGTAGAATCTTAATGGAGACATAATTTTTTTTTGCCTCGAAGATTAGGCACAAGTTTTTGGCGGGTCTCTTGGATTCATCTTTTGGCTTTTTGCTGCTAATGGATAGTCATTATGCAGGCATGGGGTTCAGGGGGAAATTCTAAGTCAACTTCTAGAATGTATCCGCCTGTTACCCGTCAAACTGCCCAACCCTTAATCTTTTTGAATATTATTTGTACACCCCTGGTACATTTTTAAAATTACGAATGGAATGATTGCGCCATTGCCCATCCATACAGATTTTTTTCATCAAATACATAAGATAGTTAGAATTTATGGGTCTAGTCCCCCCCAATATTTGTTGTTTGCTTTCAGTAAGATCGACGCCAACAATTCCCCCCACGCAATCCGTTTTTAATCACTGAATCTTTGGGAGGGGGAGACAATAAATCAAATTTTTACCCAGTAAACTTTTAAAAAACGTCCCCCTCATCCCAGGGGCAGAAATGTAAGCGCAGGGTCCAGGGGATAAAGTTTCTGCAGGGGCTTCCTATAGTTTTCAAAGGGTCCCCCAACAAACTTTTCAGCCATTTAAAAATTTAAAAATATAGCTCCCCTCGTTTTACAATTAATTTTGCCATGCTTTTTGACATGCGGTAATCAGAATCGGATGTCCTTTCCCCTGAAACTAGAAAAGAACCGCCTTTGGGGGAAGTGTACTTCATCAAAAACCTTTCCAAAAGTTCATGTACTCATAAGGGTAAAAGCCCTTTTAACGAGAGTTGGGTCAAAATATTCTTCTGTTATTGGGCAGCACTTTAAGGACATAGCCCGCGAAATCTAATGAACCCATCATGTGCTGCATAGAGTCATAAAAAGACTGTTATTTAAAAGGGTGAAACACATGTACTTTTCTGACACTGTGCAATGCATGCTACCCTGAAGGCGCTGTTACTGTTGCAATATAAGATGAGAGTCGTAACCCGCAAGTTATGAAAGAATATAGGCAGCTTCCATGTCTTTGGTTCAAATTTTATTTGAAGATTGCATTTACTGTGTGCTGCACCTCTGAACTTCCCACTAATGTGATCATGGTCCTTACTGTGGGGTTTACACCCCTGGGCGTTAGCTCAAAACCACAAACCACATGTGTGGCTGAGGTCATACTGCTGTTGATCTTCAGGCGTCATTAGATTTCAGATAAATTCAGATTATTAGAACAGTCATTACGCACTTGCTGGCATGCGTTTTAAGAAGTATTCTGCAGCATTAGGCCCTCTATATAATTCTGGTGCTGAATGACGCCTTTCCGACCTGACAATAATGAAAGCGAATGAACAAATCTGATGATTACTCTTTAAAGACTGTTTTTCGAAGTTTTTTGGCGCTGGCCCTTCATAAGGAACAATAAGCGACTCGAAGTCTGCGTAAACAACATATGGAAAATTTTTGCATCCTTTTCCAGTTCTTAAAACTAACTTTACTGCCTTCTGGGGGCGTAATTTAAAGTTCTGTATTACAGTCAACGGGGCCGATACAATGTTTCTTATGTTCGCTTGCGGCTTGAACAGATGGAATTCTTGTTAAACATTTTCTGCAGAATTCTTTTTTTATGCCCATTCTTTGAAGCATGCTGCATTAGTTTACTAAATTGTGCGTATCAATGTGTAATGCGGTTGCCCCGCTGGTGAAAGCATCAGTAGTAAGTCAACATGATTTTTTGTCTGGCTCGCCAATCGTTGGGATTCTTAGACATTTTAATTGGCGCCAAATTTGTTTCCTCATCCCAGTGTAGATATTAAAACAGTTTTTGGTTTGTTTGTTCTTCAAACTGATAAATTTTGTTCTACACTCACAGGAAAGGATATTCCACTAAAGTTAAATCATTGACGTAAGGGCGATAGTTAGACCCTCTCTGCGTTTTTGCGACGTGATGCAGCCTTGCAAGAACACACCACATAAAACATTTGTTGTCTGTATTCTTTATTTTTTAGAACTGCTTTTTTTGCAACTAATGCTGGAGGTAGTGGAATGTAAGACTTGCCAACAATCGGCGCATACTTAGACTGTTTAATCTAATCTCTAACATTTCGCCCTCTGACCAACCAGAGCTCTCATTTTGGCTTCTTCGCGGCCACATAAAACTGTGAAAGCAGTTCGTCTGCCCAACCGGGTGTTAGTCATTACGAGAAAGAATAGTCTGTTGTTTAGTTGAAACCCAGACTTCTAGATTTTCTTCATTTATTGTTATTTTAGTCGATTAAAACAGCTAACATTACTTTAAACTGGCGGGTCTATTGTTATTTACCCGGAACTTGAAAAATAGCATGACCAACACTTGCCCGCACGCTTGCTGGATCAATGACTTCTAAATCAAATTATTCAGTGCTTTTGATAAATCTTTTTGCATTGCTTCAAACAATTCGTCCGGTCCTTCATATATTTTACCATGCTGAGTTTCTTTTCTAACTCAAAATATTTATTTAAATCAAAAAAAAAAATTAATCAATATCGGTGGGGCTTTTGTGCTTGGACTCATAAACTAAAGTATAAACGCCCCTTTTTGTTGTTTGTTTAAAGTGAGCTGTTTTGAACAAGTTTAATGTCTCGTTTACTTTTTTTAAACATTCCCTTTTTTATCTGCTCGGGGTCTGGCTGTTGAGAAAAACTTGTCCTTGCCTTTTTTGAAGATCAAACTTTTTTCTTTTGTAATCATCAAAATCCGGCCTGTAAAAAGATTAAAATTCTTCATCCGTGATGTTTGAAATCAGCTAGTGCTTTATTTATAATCAGCTTGAAGGAACAAGTTTAGCTGTTATCAGTTGAACTATAGCTGTGGGCTTTTGGAGTTTAGTTTTTATTTTTTTTTCTAGCAGCACCTACGGCTAATGAACACAGGCCGAAAAGCTAAAGACAAACCGCCTAGAGGTAAAGCTGCGGGTACGCCTATGCCCGTTGCTAAGAGGCCAACACTCGTTCCTGCTGATCGGCGCTTATAGTCGATGCTCCAGTATTAACATAGGGAACAGCATTAAAGGCAGCAGAATACCTTCGTTTGGCTTTGCTGTATTTTGAAAGGTCCTGCTCTAGTTTTTGTTGCATTTGTGCAATTTTTGTTAATCTGAAGGTTTTTATGCCGGGGGGTTCTACTATCTCTTCTCTTGGCGACTCCGGTTCTGTAGGCACATTTGGATAATTTGAGTGGGCATGCTTTTTTTTAAAATGAAAAAAAAAATTTAGTATACTACATCTTTAAATCTGTTTTGCTTCAATATTTAGCTGTGCATCATATAATAAAAACAAATGTACATTTAAACGGGTTTAACAGCCTCTTTTTCTTTATCAATTTGAATGTTTATTATGTCTCTAACATCTCTCCCACTTCCATGCAACTGATTATCCTCTGTTGACCTTAGGTCAATCCATAAACCGTATTTTGATGTTAAATAATCATCAACCTAACACTGGAAGGTGTAGATCTTAGACGCAAGGGTTGCTGTTTGACTTCGGCCCCTCCCCCCCCCCAAACAATTTTTCTTTTTTCGCCAAAATGATGATAAGGCCTAAGTCCGCTAGCATTAGATTTGGTTAGGACTACCATCAAACGTACATTGTACTTTCGTTATTTTTGGATTAAAAAACTTTTCACTTGCTCTTGCGAATGGTTCTTTTATCTTCACACAGCAATAAAATACCTTTAAGCGTTTTACTTGCGCGCTAAGATTAAAATTCCATATAGCGGGCTGCCCTGCTTTTAGGATAGTTGAATGATGACGCACGTTTTTTGTAATATATTACTAATTGTGACTCATTTTTGTTGCCCAATCCCGCCTTGCTAAATTAGAGTTGGAAACAACATCAAACTCTAACGAGATGTCCCGAAATGCGTACTTTGCTTCGGTGTCTGTTGATCTGATAACACGTTTGTAGTCATTAAAAGTTAGTTTGTATGACATCTGCTTTTAATGCCCCTTTAAGGTATGGGGCATGCGCTTTTAACAACTCAAAATCTAGGGGAATGGAAAAGCGATTTCCAAACGCATAACTTACAGCTAAAGACTTTTTGCTGCTTTATCACCTGAGGCGAGTTCGGCGCCTATTCTAAGTTTTAGTGCTTCTTCATTACCATTCCTTGAAACGCAAGATCTTCCCTTTCATTCGCGGTTAGCCATAGATCAGAATAGGTTAAAAATATGTCTGCATTGTTTTAAAGAAAATACTTCTTTCCCCTCAAGTTTTATAGAAATTTTCTTAACGATTGCCCGCCCCAGATTCTGAACAACTGTTCTGGTTGGGTCTGTTGTTGAAGCGAGGTCTATTTTGAAAGTAAGTCGCGCAGAGCCTGGCACAATCAAATCATCCGCTCCTAGGTCTGGAAATTTAACAGTAAGAATTTGATCCGCATCAATAGTAGATGGATTATTTGGAACAGTAATATCCGTTTATTTCCCTTCACGCCATGGGGTTCTTTCAGCCTTCTATGCGGGTCAAGAATCGAGCCATATACTTGTGACATTTTTATAAAACAAAATAAAAAGTTAATTATTTAAAAACATGGCAGGAATTGAAGATGAAGATTTTGGTATTCGCGATCTTGAGGCTCCAACATGGATGAAAGAACTCCTTTGAACAACAGCATCGCTCAGAGATCTCATTGGAGGATGAATAGCCGAAGGGAGCAAAGGCGTGAATTAACAGAAAGTAAAGTCAGATCATTATACCAAAGTTTAGAACTAGAACCCCCCAAAACTATATACCCTGATGATTTTGAACTAAAAGATAACCATTTGTATTTAGAAACGCAAGGAGAACGTGTTTCCGCTTACTATAAACTAAACTCATCAAATTTGTAAGCATGGTACAATTAGACAAAAGCTCAGGCAAGCGAGCGGGATCGCCTTGGCTTTACTGAACCAAAATTAGGACCGGATGAAGTTGCTAAACCAAAATTAGATTGGAGCAGTTGCTGCATTTCAAAACGCACAACAAAAACCCCAACAGAACCCCAAAATATAGAACTTCAAAATTTAGGTCAAACAGTAGACGAAACAATAAATACATAGAAGAAATCACTGAAGAAGAAAAACAGCATTAAAAAAACTATAGATGGATCCGCGCTACAAGAAATAACAGCCATTAATACTGATTTAAAAATAACCAGAGATGAATTAAAAAAAAAATTTAGCAGAACTGATGAACTAAATGAGCATATAGAAAAAGAGAGAAAAAAACTCGCTGAGGCTGACGACGCCAACTTAGGGCGCGATGTTTAAAGAAGGAATAAAACAAAGACTAAAGAGCTTAGTAAACAAAGATCAGCAATAATACAAGATTTGTCTACTACCCAAGAAAAATTCCGAACTCAAGTGAGCAAATAAGAGAACTATCCGAAGAATTTTATATGAAAACACAACGCTAGCAGAACGAATAAGAACACTGTTTAGAGAGCAGGGAGTCACATTAGCAAGCGTTATAACTGGGCCCTTTGGATTTGCAATAAGTACACTGGTAAGCATTACAGGCGGTGGTGGGGGTGGTGGCTGGGCTAGTGCCTCCATCGCCATCCCGATAAATCATGGGTAAAAAAACAACTTGATCATCTTGCGAGTTTATTAAAAAAATTAGCTGGTAAAGCTATAGACTTTTTTACCAGTTATATAGGGAGTATCGTTAGCTGGCTTTTGTCTACTGCAAACAAAGTATTTGGCTTTATGGCTGAGCACTTATGGCATTAGTTTCTCTTAATAGTCGGGTTACTATTTAGTAAGAAAAAAGACCAAGTAATCCTAAAGCAGTTAATCCAACAACAAAACCTGTCTTTTTCAATTCATGGCATCGCGAACAAAGTCCACGCTCAAAAGTCTTTGGGGTTTTAACCTTGGGGATTGGATGACTTAATCTTGGGGGTTTTTTTATTGTTTGTAATATTACTGGCTCAAATTTATGTCGTTTTCCCCAACCTTCTGTTCATTGCCTGCTACAAGGATTTCTTGTTGTAGTTTATTATTGTTCCTACCATGGTGGCTGAGGTCAGAAGGCAGCATGTATAAACCATGCCCCCCAGCAAAGTCTACTTTCGATCTTGCGTATTGTAAAACATGTTGGTACCTTTTAAAAACTTGAAGGTAAATCAACGTAGAATTAATGGCGTCCTCTAAATTAGCTAAGTATTGTTTTTGTGCGTCAAAGCCAGTAAAGGAACTGTTATGTTCGCCATGTCTGTCTTTCGAACCTAGCAAACACCAAACGTAAGTACGAATGAGTCGTTTTTCGTTCTATCCGTTATAGGCCCAGATATGCTAAGATAATGTTGTCCATGCTGTTTTATGCCTTGCTCTATGGACCCAAGGGAACAGGTTGTGCTGAAGAAAAAGATTGAAGGGGGATTCCAGTCATACTTATATTTTCGTGCACGCCCCCAAAAAAAAAGGGGGACCTAAGCCCCGTTTTAAAATCCACTTTTGTCTAAAATCTGTCTTAAATTAATTTGAATTTGTTACAAAAATCCTTTTAAAAGCCTTCATGCTATTCTGTTGTAAAAGGATTAAACTTTTATCATTTGGGAATGGCGCTCGCGTTCAGTCAAAATACCGAAGGTGTAATAAAAAGAAATCTATACCTGACCTCACCAAAGGATCGGGTGATTTAATGATCAGCAACACACTCCACACCCAGTTGATCACAAACACAGCAAAGTTTAACTGGGTTTTGAAAAAAATGCATCGGATGGGTGAACCACATTCGCGATGTAGTCTTTTTTAAAGGGGGGGTTTAAAATATCTGTTTAAAGGGGTACACCTTTACTCGAAAGGGTCAGCGGGGCACAGAAATGCAAGGGTGTCGTTTTCTAATTTTTAAATTTTAGGCGGGCCCCAAAAAATATTTGCATCTTTTTGATATTTAAACGCGCTCATTTTTTATTTTTTTTTGTTTTTAACAATAACACCCCAAGACAGTCCTTTGTTTTTTAAAACTTCATTTATAACGATTGCGGAACCCAAAAAGGTCCACTCAGAAATTTTTTACAAAATCGAAGGTTAATAAAGCAAACCAAGGGGAATAATAAATTAAAAAGTGTGAGGGTCAAAGCTAAAAGTTAACAATACCTGAGGTTTTTACGGTTTTTCTCACAAAAGAAACAATGAGTAAATTCGGATTCTCCAAACTTTTAAAAATGCAAATCTAAAAAAAATATTTAAAATTTAAACCTAAAAGCAGTTACTTTTTTGATAAAGAGCTAGCTAAAAAGTTAGGCTTTTAAGTTGACACTCAGGTCACTAAAAAATTTGTTGTTGCGCCAAACTAAACTACTTTTAAGGGGAAAATCCGCTCAATTTCTTCCATTACCATTTCCTTT
>JAFLJL010015700.1:7653-22183 GCA_018398815.1 Conus ventricosus
GGAAAAAACCAGGGAAAAAAGTCTTTGAAACGTTATAACAGTTTTTGTAACGGTTTTTAGGTTTATTTTTAGAGATTAGCCCAAAAACCATCCTCGGGTCACAACAGACGTACCTGCCAAATTTCATTACAATCGGTTGAGCCGTTTTTGAGTCTATAGCGTACACACACACAGACAGAATTTGCCATTTATATATCAGATACTAGCCGGTGTACCGGCTTCGCTGGGGTATATCTGTACAATGATTTTCTGAAATAACGGTCCTAATTTTAGAGAAGTAGTCCTTTTACCTGTGCAATGTCACAACGGTATTTGAAGAAAAGCAGAGGAAAAAGAGTGAAAGAAACGTTATAACAGTTTTTTAACGGTTTTTAACGATTTTAGTTTTTTTAGAGATTAGCCCAAACCATCCCGGGTCACAACAGACGTACCTGCCAATTCATTAAACAATCGGTTTGAGCCGTTTTTGAGTCTATAGCGTACCACACACAGACAGAATTTGCCATTTATATATTAGATATAATCGATTAAAACAGCTAACATTACTTTAACTGGCGGGTCTATTGTTAGTTTACCTGGAACTTGAGAAATAGCATGAACAACACTTGCCTGCACGTTTGCTGGATCAATGACTTCTAGATTAATATCTTTTAAAAGCTCTTGATAAATCTTCTCCTTAAGCACCCTTCAAACAATTCGTCTGGACCTTCATATATCTTATCCATGTTGAGTTTTCTTTCTAACTCAAAATATTTATTTAAATTTAAAAAAAATACTTAATCAGAATCAATATCAACGGTCTTTTTGTGCTTGGACTCATAAACTAAAGTAAAAACGCCCTTTGATGTTGTTAATGTGAGCTGTTTAGAACAGAGGTTAATGTCTCGTTTACTTTTTTTAAACCATTCCTTTTTTATCTGCTCGGTGTCTGGCTGTTGCGAAAACCTTGCCCTTGCCTTTTTTTGAAGATCAAACTTTTGTCTTTTATGGTCATCAAAATCGGCCTGTAAACGACTAAATTCTTCATCCGTGATGTTTGAGTCAACTAGCGCTTTATTTATTGTCAGTTTAACGAACTAAGTTTAGCTGTTATTAGTTGAACCAAGCTGTGTGCTTTTGGAGTTTATTTTTTTAATTTTTGCTAGCAGCACTACAGCTAATGAACACAGGCCAAGAGTTCAAGACAAACCGCCTAGAGGTAAAGCCGCGGGTGCACCTACGCTGTTGCTAAGGGGCCCTACACTTGTTCCTGCTGATAGAGCGCAAAACAGTCGATGCTCCAGTATAATAATAATAATAATAATAATAATAATAATAATGAATACTTATATAGCGCCTATTCTCGGTTAGAGACCAAGCTCTAAGCGCTTTACAATCCAACACTCGTTTACAAAACGGGCTGCCTACCTGGGTAGTGCCGACTGAAGAGCTGCCAGCCGGCGCTTCATTCATCTTTTCCCCATGTCACCAGTCAGTATCGTTCAATATCGATCACTCATTTCCTTACTTCCTTCATTCTTTCCATTTCTCACGCGGGTGCATGCTATGTGTAACGGTCCATCCATACCAACGGCCAAACTGGCCTACTCTTTTCCCAAAGTTAGGTGATGGGATTTACGTGTGTGCAAATGTTATGCGTGCGTTCACACACGGAACCCCGGTTTATAGTCTCATTTGAAGGACTGTATGGGAAATGGAGTCAGAACCAATGTTTTAAATCCCAGGGAAAAATCCCCCCCGTACCGAAACGCCCCGGCGGAGGTTCGAACCCGCAACCCCCCCAAGATCACCAAGATTACGATCGGGCGCTCTACCAACTGAGCTATTCCCGGGTCCCCAAAATAAGTAAACTGGGAGTACGTTTATATGCTTTGCATCTTGTTCATCCAGTAGTTTGGCCTTGATATTTGTAAAAAGCTATCAAAGGGAAATAAGTTTGAATTGGAGCCCAACTCCAGGATTTCTAACAAGTGTTTAAAACGACAAAACAACATTAACATAAGCTAATAGTTTTCCATCTCTAGACAAAGTATCCTCTTACTGGTTTTGGGACTTATACAATTTTTGTTTTAATTCAAATTGTAGTTTTGAGGGACATTGTAAACAGAAAGCTGGGATAACCACAAAGGATGAAAATGTAAAATGTGAATGTTGTAAATTCTCTGGTATTAAAATATGTAACAGCATTAAAGGCAGCAGAATACCTTCGCTTGGTTTTGCTGTATTTGAAAGGGCTTGCTCTAGTACTTGCTGCATTTGTGTAATGTTTTTAATCTGAAGGTTTTTATGTCAGGGGTTTTCTACTATCCCTTCTTTTGGCGACTCTGGTGCTGTAGGCACATTTTGGGTAATGCTTAACAGACATGTTTTTATAAAATAAAAAATAATTTAGTATTGTAATCTTTTAATCTGTTATATTGAATTTTCAGCTGCGCATCATATATTAAAAACAAATGTACATTAACTGGTTGATCACCATCTTTTTCTTTATCAATTTGAATGTTTATTCCGTCTTTAACAGTTCTCCCCCTTCCATGCAACTGATTAAACCTCTGTTGACCTTAGGTCAATCCATAAACCGTATTTTTTTTGTTAAATAATCATCAAGCCTACGCCGTGAAGGTGTAGATCTTTAGACACAAGGTCTACTGTTGGACTTATACACCTCCCGCCCCCAAACAATTTTCTTATTTCGTCAAAGCTGATAAGGCCTAAGCCCTCTAGCGTAGATTTGGTTAGGACTACCCTCAATCGAACATTGTACTTTCGTTATTTAGGATTAATTAAACTTTTCACTTCCTCTTTTGAATGGTTCTTCATCTTCACACAGCAATAAAATACCTTTAAGCGATCTTGCTGCAGCACAAAAAACTAAATTCCATATAGCGTCATTCTTGCTTCTGGATATGTTGTATGATGAATCCTTTTTCGTAATATATTGCTAATTTTGACTGATATTGTTGCTCAATCAGCCTTGCTAAATTAGGGTTGCTAACAACGTAAACTCTAATGAGATGTCAAAAATGCTTTTACTTTGCTTCGGTGTTGATGATCTGATAACACGTTTGTTTTCATTAAAAGTTAGTTCATATGACAATCTGTTTTTTAATGCTCCTTGAAAGTAGGGGCGCATGCGCTTTTAAAAACTCAAAATCTAAGGAATAAAAAAAGCGATTTCCATACGAAAAATTTTTCGGCTACATACTTTTTTTGCCGTCTTTAACATATGCGGCGCCTATTCTATGTTTTAGTGCTTCTTCTTTTTCGATTCCTTGAAATGCAAAATCATCCCTTTCATTCGCGTTTTGCCATAGATCAGAATAGGTTAAAAAAAATGTCTGCATTGGTAAAGAAAATATTTCTTGCCCCTCATGTTTTATAGAAATTTCTTAACGATTGCCCCCCCAGATTCTGGACAACTGTCCTGTTCGGGTCTGTTTCTGATTCGAGTTCTATTTGAAAGTAAGTTGCGCAGAGCCTGGGACAATCACTTCATCTGCTCCTAGGTCTGGAAATTTGACAGTAAGAATTTGATCTGCATCAATAGTGATGGATTATTTGGAACAGTAATATTCCGTTTATTTCCCTTTACGCCAAAGGGCTCTTTCAGTCTTCTATGCGGGTCAAGAATTGAACCATATGCTTGTGACATTTTTATAAAACAAAACAAAAAGTTAATTATTTAAGAACATGGCAGGAATTGAAGGTGAAGAAGATTATTATGTTTTTGATCCTGGAGGACGACATGAGTGAAATGATCCCTTTGACACAGCATCGCTCAAAGCTCTCATTGCGGCGTGAATTAAAGAAATTAAGGTTAGATCATTGTACCAAAGTTTTGGTCAAGAACCCCCCCGAATTTTTAGATCCTAAAAGATTTTGAAGTAGAAAATGACCATTTGTTTGTGAAAAACGATGAAGGACAACGTGTTCAGCTTACAAATGAACGAAAACCCACAAAGTTTTTAGCCATGAGTACAATTAGACAAAGACTCAGTGTGAGCGTACAAAATCGTCTTGGCATTTCTAAACCAAAATTAGATAGGGATGCAGTTGCTAAAAATTCAAACACACAACAAAAACTTCCAACAGATAACCAAATGCAAACATGGAACTTAAAGATTTTAAATCAAACAGCAGGTGAATTAATAAATGTAATAGAAGCAGAAACCAGTTTTTTTAGAAGAAACAGCATTAAAAACTATAAAACGACCCCCCGCTACCCATGTGAGAAATAGTGGCCCTTGATCATGCTTTGAGAAGCATCAGAGGCGAATTAACCCAAAAAAATTTAGCAAAACTGGGTGAACTAGATGAGGATATAAAAGAGAAAAAGCAAAACTCGTTGAGGCTGACGACGCCAACTTAGGGCATGATATTAAAGAAAGAATAACCCAAAGACTAAAAGATCTTGAACAAGAAAGATCAGCAAGACTAGAAGTGTTGTCTACTACCGAGAACAATTACGAACTCAAGTGAGCAGAATAAGAGAAACTATCCAAAGAATTTTATATGAAAACCAACGCTAGCAGAACGAATACGAACAGTGTTTAGAGAGCAAGGAGTCACATTAGCAAGCGTTATAAACGGCCTTGGGATTTGCAATAAGTCCACTGGTGATGGCTATTACGGGCGGCGGTGGTCAAAGCCCAGTCCCTCCACCCGCCACGCCTCCATCGCCGTCTGATAAATCATGGGTAAAAAAAAAACAGCTTGACCATCTTGCAGGTTTTTTAAAAAAAATTAGCCAGTAAAGCCATGGACGCTTTACCGGGTATATTAGGGGGTGTTGTTAGCTGGGCTTTTGTCTACTGCAAGAAAAGTAGTTGGCTTTAGGGCCCGAGCACTTATGGACATTATTTTGTCTTAATAGTTGGGTTAATTTTTAGTAAGATAAAGCCCAAAGTAATCCTAGGCCAGTTAAATCCAAAAACAAGTGCTGTCTTTTCATATTCATGGCATTATTTTTTTTTTACTTCGTGTTCTTCAACGGCCTTCGGGCTTTGGACCGCGGGGATTGGTTTGACTTGTTCTTGGGGGGTCATCTTGTTTGTTTACTGCTTGCAATATTACGGCTCAAAATTTATTCGTTTTTTCCGACTTTCTGTTCTTGCCTTGCCACAAGGATTTCATTATTGTAGTTATTATTGTACCTATCTGGAGTCTGAGGTCAGAAGGCAGCATGTAAAAAAACCAGTGCCAACAGCAAAGTCTACTTTCGATCTTGCAAATTGTAAAACATTTGGTATCTTTTAATATTTGAAGGTAAATCAACTGTAGAATTAATGGCGTCCTCTAAATTTGCTAAGTATTGTTTTGTGCGTCAAAGCCAGTAGAAGGATCTGTTTGTTCGATCTCGTTTGTGCTTGCGAACCTAGCAAAACACCAAACGTAAGTACGAACAGAGTCGTTTAATTCGTTCTTTTCCCTGCTTTAGTTAGGCCCTTAGAAGTGTCTAAGATAAATGTTGTCCATGCTGTTTATGCTCTTGCTCTATGGACCCGAGGTGAACAGCTGTGCCTGAAGAGAAAGATGTGTAAGGAGGATTCCAGTCATAGTTATACTTTCTGTGCACGCAGCAAAAATAAGGGGTGCCTAGACCATGATTAAGATCTAACTTTTGTCTAAAGTTGTCTTGACCTTAATATTGAATTCGTTACAAATCCTTTCAAAGCTTCATGTCTATTCGTTGCTGAATGGTTTTAAACGGTTTTGTCATTTGGTAATGGAGCTTGCAGTTCAGCCAAAATACGTCTAAAAGGTGTAATAAAATGAAATCTGTACACTGACCTCACCAAAGGATCAGGATAAATTTAAGCGTTCAGCATACGACCTCCACACCCAGTTGTTGCACAAAACACAGCAAAGTTTAACTGGTTCTGGTAAAACTGCATCGGATGACTGAACCCACTTTCGGGATGTAGTCGTTTTTAATAGGAGGGTTAGATAGCTCTTAAAATGGAGTACTAACCTTTACTTGAAAGGTGTCAGACTGGTCGCAGAAATGTCAAGAGTATCAGTTGTTATATTTTTAAGATTGTAGTGCGGCCCAACAGAATTTTTTGGCATCAGTAATTAAAAGCACTCATTTTTATTTCGTTTGAAAAAATGTTTGTAACAATAACAACTCAAGACCGTCCTTCTTTTTTAGAACATGCTTTGATAACAATTGCGGAACCAGAATGGTGCACTTCATGAAAGTTTTACAAAGTTGTATGGTTTAATATAAGTGAATCAAAGAAAAGAATAAGATTAAAAAGTTATAATATAGGAAAATTAGTTAGCATTTAAACCCAAATACCTGATGGTTATTACGGGTTTTGCTCACAAAAGAAGCAATGAGTAACTTTGACATTACTTCCAAACTTAACAATGCGAAAACTGAAAAAAAATGTTGACCTTCAAACCTGAAGAAGAAGAAGTAGGTTACTATTTTTTATGGAGAGCAGCTAAAATGTTAGGCTTACAAAGCCAATCGACCCATTCATAGTTTTAGGTTACACCAAAAAAAAACTACTTATGAGGGAGAAAATCCGCTCGATCTTGCATTACATTCATTACTCTGTGTTCATTTGGACGAGTGGGCAGATGAAAACTTATATGATGGAAGGCCCTCAACTGTTTTAAGAGCTCTTCCATCAGGGAAAAACTGATATTGCGATTATGAAATTATACAATTCCCTAATTTACAGTTTAAAAAAATTAGTTTGTGGGAGGGTAGGATCAATTTAATATAAAAATCGCAGACAAAGCAGGAAAAGTCGTGAAATTTGAATAACCTGACATTGTTTTAGAAATAAAATAATACGTTGTACTAAAACATTCGCGTGGACCAGAAGAGTCAGGGGCTATATTAGCGCCTGAAGTTGTGCAACTTTAGAATTAAAAGACCCTTTCAGACACTGAGGACTTTGAACAGAATGGTGAAATAGGCGCTTTGTATGGTTTTGAGTACAGCAAAGATGGTTATTATAAACGTAAAGATTGGCGACAGCAAAAGTTTCCTAAACTAGAACAACTGCGAAATGTAGAAACAAATAATGCAGGCCATTATGAATATAAATAGTTCGAAAAACTGACAATAAATGGCACTTAGAACCACAGAGAATGGGAAAATAAAATATGAATTCTAAGCCCATTTACATTTTTTGACCGCCAAAAAGTTTCAGAAAAGCACTCAACTCTGGTCCTTTACATATAAGCCTTACACCTGAGGACAATAGTCGGAAAGAGATCGAAATAAAGCCGTTTGGGAGCAAACAGTACATCCTCCACAAAAAATCAGTTTTGAAAGATGCTTCTACAAAATTGCAGTTCATTCCCCAAATGAAATTAGGAGACACGTTCACAATGATATTTGAAATTTCTGTCTTAAAAGATGAGGAGAGGGATGGGGTTGTGGGCGTTAGTGACGTCCTTTTAAAAGGAATTCTAAAATTTGTGGGAAAACTTAGACGTTGAAAAACTTAAAGTTACCATCGTTTATTCTTCACAATGGTGGGGATATTAACTCATAACAACAAGTAACAAAATCAATATTGGCTTAAATAGAAACAATCTTACAGAACTGAATTGGATTAATCTTACACATTTAGATCTTATAGGAATTTTATTATACTGAACAAGTTTTGACAGAGAGGGATGATAAAACAATAACTGGATTAGATTAAATTCTGTTATAAAACTATGGAGCAGTTAAACGTTATGACAAAAAAGCCTCATTGTTCATTGATTTGTGGACAGACTGGTTGTGGAAAAACAATATTTGTCCTAGGCCCATTACAAACAGTTTATCGCTATAATTTGATCATATTGTGATTTTCTGTCCAACACTTAATGGAACAAAGCATATCATGATAGAAGGTTTAGATGACAGATGATGCATATATTTAGTTGATCCTAGCAATAAACTGAGTGAGTGTTTAGAACACTTTTAAAAGACTGTTTGAAGGAACGCAGACACTATTATTATTGATGACTGTTCGGCAGAAAGAGACATAGTTAAAAAAAAGAAACACTTTGTCAAAACTAGCTTTCAGTGGAAGACATGCTGGGATAAGTGTGTGGATTTTATGTCAAAATATAACTCAGTTTTAAAAGACTTAGAGAAGTTAAAGACGTGTTTTTTTCCATGAAAACAGGGCATTTATGAAGTATGCGTGAAAATGATGTTATTGAAATGATCAGGAAAAACACAGGATTGCAAAACTAAATCTAAAAAGTTTAGTAAATTAGTATGAAACGAAACCCACACGTAGCATGTTTGTAGGTTTTACTAGTTAGGAAAATAAATGGCCTGGGCAACCGCCCAAAAATGGTTGAGGGCGGTTGAGCAGATTGGCATTTTTTAGTTTCTTCAGTTCTTTGTCTGTGATCTAACTGTAACGTGATCTTTTTTTGCTTCAATTGCTCACTTTACACGGATCGTCTCTATCGGTTTATTAAACAGCTCCCTAACTGTCGATTTTTCATTGCCTCGTGTTCAGCTGTCATGTCAACCTGACCTGCTACCTCTGGTATGGCTAGCAGTGAGTTTTCTTTTAAATTCATCCGCTTCTCTGAAAGCTGTCTTTCTTACACAGTTGTTCCTATTCACTTTTTTTGGCGAATTGCTCTTTCACTTTTGTGTCCGGACTTGCTTGTAATATCACTGACAGAGGGAGAACTGGAAGATTTTCCTTTTGACCGCGCCCTGCACGTTGTGTTTAGAAACAGAGGTGTTTCATATTGAAATCTTGTAACGAAATTCCTCATTATGCTTGATTCTTCATTTTCACGAAAAGGAAATAAAATAAGCAGACAAATCACAGAGGTCCACACACAAAGCACTGCATAACGTATGCACCTTTACTCGTTGGTTAAAAAAAATCATCGTGAAAAATTTTCCATCGTGAATTGTAGACCGGTCGAGAGAGCAGAACGAAAAACCTCCGCTCAGTTCGACGAGCGGAAGTCAAGTCGAAATGTAAATTTTGTTCACGATCACCAAATCTTATTTTGCACGGAAACCCCCCATTTTAAATTAACGATTACGTGGGTTTTTTTGGCGGTTTTGCGTGTTAATTTTTTTTAGAAAACGGGGTTTTAAATTTTTGGGGAAAATCAACATGAGAAGGACGTGATTTTATGTGAAAAGGGGGGGGGGGGGGGGGGGGTTTCGTGCAAAATAAGATGGGTGGTCTTGAACGAAGATTACATTCTCTCTTTTCTTTTTTTTTAGCCATAAGACATAAACACAAAAAGGAAGGACCACTTTCGTCAATGTGAAGGACTTTTTTTTAGGCTATGATTTAATAAATTTTGCTATGTGCATACTTGTGTATTAAAATAATGTGTGGTTAATTTACATTTTGATTTCAGTGACTGAATCGAAAGAGAGAGTCCAGCGACAGACCAAAATTCGAATAAATAGTCAGGCAAACCCCCCAGACCGCTAACACCAGACGAAATTCAGCGCCTGACAATGTTGACAGAATCAAAGTCTTTACAAAATCATTTTCAAATCTAAGTACGCCCTGTTGCATGATACGTTTGTCCCTACATTTGCATTGATGCTAACCCTCTTGACAGATCAAATGAGGACAAACAGCGTATATTCAAGAACTGCTGTTGATTCTGTAAATATCAGCAGCATCTGCCCTGGTGTGGGGCTATCTCCTGAACCAGAATACACAGACGACATGTTCCGTGGGTCAATGCCTCAGACTGGGAAAAACAATTTACCACAGTTCACAGCACACCAGGGTGGTGTATGGGGTGTGTGAGGGTTCCATCACTTTCTGTAAAATCTCTGTGCCCCGCGTGCTACCGGCGTACGTGTCCGTGTGAAGTGTTTGGAATATGATTGCCGTGACAACCAGTGGAGGTACAAAATAGTCCATAGATCACAAAGAAAAGGACTGGGATGTCTGTGGCATTCTTTGGACGAAATGACTTTTTGATTTCAAAGAAACCACTTCAATTATGTAGCAGAAACTGTCCCGTAGTGAGGTTAAATATCGAAAACCTTGAAGTGTTGGATTTAGTCGTAGACTATATCACGGAATACGTTGGGGATGTTGTAGTGCCAGATTAGTATCCTTGAAGGGGGACATTTAGACAATATGATCTGAACCATCGCCACGGTCTGCTTTTCTGGTCAGTATTCGTCAATCTGATCTATTTCTGACATTTCCAATTGTTTGAAACTGATGTTCGTCTACGGAACCAACGCAACTCGTCAACTTACTGTACGGAAGTTCACAGAATTTGCGCTGGGTTTTCTGTATTTTCACACCGGACTTCGAATAGACCTCACGGAGAAAGATTTTCACCCATCAGAAATAGTTCACATTCGTGCGCGCCTAGCCGCAGGCGCTAGAAGGAGGGGGGCCACAGCTACAACCTTCGTCTGTTAGAGTATTCATATTTCCTCTCCCCCCCCCCTCTCTCTCTCTCTCTCTCTTTTTCTCTCTCTTTCCCTTTTCTCTTTCTCTCTCTTCTTTTCTTCTCTCTCTCTCTCTTTTCTTCTTTTTTCTCTCTTCTCTCTCTCTTTCCTCTCTCTCTCTCTCTCTTTCCTCTCTCTCCTCTTTCTCTCTCTCTCTTCTCTTCTCTCTCTTTCTCTCTCTCTCTCTCTCTCTCTCTCTTTCTCTCCTCTCTTTCTCTCTTTCCTCTCTCTCTTTTCTCCTCTCTCCTTTCTCTTCTCTTTCTCCTCTCTCTCTCTCTTTCTCCTCTTTCTTTCTCTCCTTTCTCTCTCTCTTTTCTCTCTCTCTTCTCTTCTCTTCTCTCTTTCTCTTCCTTTCTCTCTTCTCTCTTTTCTCTCTCTCTTCCCCTCTCCTTTTTCTCTTCTCTCTCTCTCTCTCTCTCTTCTTTCTCTCCCCTCTCTTTCTCTCTCTCTCTCTTTCTCTCTCTCTCTCTTTCTCTCTCTCTCTTTCTCTCTCCCTCTCTCTCTTTTTCTCTCTCTTTCTCTCTCTCTTTTCTCTCTCCCCTCTTTTCTCCCCTCTCTCTTTCTCTCTTTTCTGTCTTCTATCTTTTCTCTCTCTCTCTCTCTCTCTCTCTCTCTCTTTCCTCTTCTCTTTTCTCTCTCTCTCTTTTCTCTCTCTCTCTCTCTCTCTCTCTTTCTCTCTTTCTCTCTCTTTCTTTACCCTCTCCTTTTTTCTCTCTCTCTTTTCTCTTCTCTTTTCTCTTTCTCTTCTCTCTTTCTCTTCTCTCTTTCTCTCTCTTCTCTCTTTCTCTCTCTTTCTCTTTTCTCTTTCTCTCTCTCTCTCTTTTCTCTTTTCTCTCTTTCTCCTCTTTTTCTCTCTCTCTTATTCTTCTCTTCTTTTTCTTTCTCTCTCTCTCTTCTCTCTCTTTTCTTCTTCTCTCTTTCTCTTCTCTCTCTCTCTCTCTTCTTTTTCTCTCTCTCTTTTCTCTCTCTCTCTCTTTTTTTCTCTTCTCTCTCTCTCTTCTCTCTCTCTCTTCTCCTCCCTCTCTCTCTCTCTCTCTCTCTCTCTCTCTCTCTCTCTCTCTTCGGTCCAAAAAGGCGATAGACGGTGGAAATGTGGACTCCGAATGCGATAGCGACCTGCCTCAAGGATGCAAACTTTGTTTTTTTCCTCGATCAAGTACAGTTTTTGAGAGCGTGCTGTACTTTGGAAGGTAATGGAGGCCGACGGAATCATGGATGCCTTTGGCGAGTCTGTCGCGCTGTTCGTATCAGCCGCCATTGTTTCAGCCTCCCGCGAGAGCTTGTTGCCCCCTAGCAACTCTATGTAATGAGGCCCGCGCGAGCCGCGAGCCCGGGGGGTCTATTGTCTTGGAAAAAAAACCCATGAATGCAACTCCACCTACGTAAGGACGTATTTTTTTCATTTATCAACTCGAGGGATGGACCCATGAAGACTGCCTGGAGGTTGGTTAACTGTTCTGTCGGCCATTAACCCCCAAATTTCAGGATCACTTGCACTGCAACATAAAGCCGGAGTGTGAGATGGACGGGACGAAACAGAACACTGTCATTTCAGCAGCCCTGGCTGTCAGGGGATGGAGGCTTCATGCAACAAATGTTACGCTTACAAAATGGAAAACGACAAAGCTGCGTTTAAATCTGTCTTGCGACATAAATGCAGGCCATAAGTGGAGACATCGCTTCCATGAAAACTGGAAAGGTGAAACGAGCCGCTCTGTATATCTTTAGGATCATATTATGCTGTTGGTAGCTTTTGGTTTAACAGCAGGATGGCACTCGCAACCTTTCACATACAGTAAATTTCATGTGTGGTCTGACAAGACTGTGACCTACAATGTGGACCTTAGAGAAGGTAAATATGTTTGTTTCAAGACCACCCATCTTATTTTGCACGAAAACCCTCCTTTTCACATACAAATCACGTCCTTCTCATGTCACTTTTGGCCAAAATTAACACATGTTTCTAAACAAAATTAACATGCAAAACCTCTAAAAAATCAACGTAATCGTTAATTTAAAATGGGGGTTTCCGTGCAAAATAAGATAGGGTGATCGTGAACACAGATATTTACATTCTCTACATAGCATAAAAATTAAGGGTTTACAGTACGCTCTTCTACTCCAGCGCTATTAACGTCCGCGGGACTGAGCCCTTACTACTTTTCTAATATGCACTTCTACTCAAGCACTATTAATAAATCAGAACAATCAACTGGCTTTCCGTCTTGATCAGTTATTTTTACATCCAATGAATTTATAGACCCCTCAATTAATTCTTTAAATTGGCTGTTTCCGTCAAACCTGTATAACTGATAATCACAAAACCCTGCCTTAATTCACGGCAGTTCTCGTAGAACTGTAGATGGATAGCCATTAAAAACAAATTAGCATTTGTTTTTTACCGGTTGTAAATGGACATACAAAATTGGGTTTACGAGAAAATCAGAAGGTTTATTACCTTCAAATTGATAAGCATCTTCTCTTGTACTAAATTTATAAGATCTGTCACTATTGTGGAAGCCCAGGATTTTAGCCAGGCCTTTAGGGAAAGTGTACTCTCTTCTTTCTTCTAGTGGGAAATGTATAGTAATTCTGAGGTTTGCTTCGTTAATTTTTAACAATATGCCAAATTCGTTAAGTACTTCTTTTAAAGAACAAAAGTTGTAATAACCATCAGGTATTTGCACATGAGTTATTTGATTGCCTTGTTCGTCATTAATATTGATCCAGTTATTTTGAGCTCCTTCAGATATGTTAACCCACATAACTTTAAAGCCAATTTCTTTAAGGGCAATCCTACAACTCGCGCGCCAATTAACAATTGGATACTTTTAAGAACACACGCTCGTTTTGCTTGGTTATATTGATGTACATCTTTATTTAATAACTATTTAAAAAAATCTATTTAAAAATGGAACCATTTAAAATATAGCGAAAGTGCCACTTACAATGTAGGAGCGTTTTATAACCTCAAATCTTTGGACTTCAGAAATTTTTAAACCATTGCAGTAGATTGATCATACGGCTTCCAAGTCAGACTTGTAAATCCGCTAACTAAATATTTAAAATCCTCCAATAAAGAGTGACAGAGTGCCATCAGCATGGTCATCCCACCCTATGGCTTTTTTTCAGAATCAGTTAAATTTTGCCATTTACTGCGCAACTACTGCTGCGGTGTTTCATATGCAAACCATTTAAACCACCCCAATCTTTTAGTAAGGTCAGAATATAACTTTCATGTTTATTACCAGTACAGACGAATACTAACTGAACTACAAGTGCTCCTTCCAAGCGACAACGCGTTTAAAAATTTCCCTTTAAAAGCCCAATGGACAATAATGCATATGAAAGAATCTGCAATGAATTTAACATTAAACCCTCAACTGATTTTTAAGACAAAAGTTAGACCACAATCATGGGTTAGGCACATTGTATTTGTGGGGTGTAAAGAGAGAATATAATTATGACTACTGGCCTGGCCACACCTCTTTTCAACCAGACAAACAAGTTCGATTGGGGTCCATAGAACAAAAAACGCCCTAATGCCTGGGCAACATTTATCTTAGATGAAAGCGAAGGCCTAACAATGCCAGGAGTGCAAAGACTCAATGACTCCATACGGACATACGTTTGGTGTCTATTAGGAGCACAAGCACAGACCAAGTCTAGCATAGTAGATTAATTGTTACGGATGGAGTGCGGTGCGTGTTTTGTTGTCTGACTCTCGCTCTCAAAAGTTTGGATGCGTGTAATAATTATTCCCTATACACACCCACACCATACGTACATGGATAGCCAGGCAACACACGAGTTAGATTTCTTTTCTTTTTAATTATGCTGCCTGAACCATCAAAACATACATTCATGTGAATTGGTACAAATTAATACATGTCACTACACAGCATATAGATCAAGTATCAATACAAGGAACTTCAATCAACAAATATCATATTACATATATTAATATCACTCACATATCTCGCGGCGCCATCCACAATGTCTCACAAATACAATCAACACACTCGGTTCACAAACCCAAGCACAGCTACACACTAAAAGAAGACAAAGAATGATAACCAGGCCCCACATAAAGCACAGCCGTTC
>JAFLJL010015700.1:23183-41999 GCA_018398815.1 Conus ventricosus
GGGAAAAAAGAGAGAAAGAGAGAGGGGAAAGAGAAGAGAAAAAAAGAGAAGAAAGAGAAGAAAAAGGAGAGAGAAAGAGAGAGAGAGAGAGAAGAGAGAGAGAAAAAGAGAGAGAGGAGAGGAGAGAGAAGAGAGAGAGAGAGGAGAGAGAGACGAGAGAGAGAGAAGAGAGAGAAGATGAGAGAGAGAAAGATGAAAGGAGAGAGGAGAGTGAGAAAAGAAAGAGGAAGAGAGAGAGAGAGAGAGAAGAGAGAGGGGGGGGGAGAGGATTGATACTTAACAGACAGACAGTTTAGTTGTGGCCCTCCTTCTATGTGCTGCGCTAGGCGCCACGAATGTGACCTATTTGATTGTGAAATCCTTTTCGGTGAGGTCTATTCGAACGTCCGGTGTGAAAATACAGAAGCTCCAGCGCAAATTCCTGTGAACTTCCGTACAGTATATTGACGAGTTGCGTTTGGTTTCCTGTAGAGAACATCAGTTTCAAACAATTTGGATGTCAGAAATAGATCATGATGACGATACTGACCAGAAAAGCAGACCGTGGCGATGGTTTCAGATCATATTGTCTAGATGTCCCCTTTCAAGGATACTAAATCTGGCACTACAACATACCCAACGTATTCCGTGATATAGTCTACGACTAAATCCAACACTTCAAGGTTTTCGATATTTAACCTCACTACGGGACAGTTTCTGCTACATAATTGCAAGTGGGTTTCTTTGAAATCGAAAGTCATTTCGTCCAAAGAATGCCACAGACATCCCAGTCCTTTTCTTGTGATCTATGGACTATATGTACCTCCCACTGGTTGTCACTGCAATCATATTCCAAACACTTCACACGGACACGTACGCGGTATGCACGCTGGGCACAGAGATTTTACAGAAAGTGATGGAACCCTCACACACCCCATACACCACACCCTGGTGTGCTGTGAACTGTGGTAAATTGTTTTCCCAGTCTGAGGCATTGACCCACAGGAACATGTCGTCTGTGTAGTTCTGGTTCAGGAGATAGTCCACACCAGGGCAGATGCTGCTGATATTTACAGAATCAACAGCAGTTCTTGAATATACGCTGTTTGTCCTCATTTGATCTGTCAAGATGTTAGCATCAATGCAAATGTAGGGACAAACGTATCATGCAACACGCGTACTTAGATTTGAAAATGATTTTGTAAAGACTTTGATTCTGTCAACATTGTCAGGCGCTGAATTTCGTCTGGTGTTAGCGTGTCTAGGGGGTGCCTGACTATTTATTCGAATTTTGGTCTGTCGCTGCGACTCTCTCATTCGATTCAGTCACTGAAATCAAAATGTAAATTAACCACACATTTATTTTAATACACAAGTATGCACATAGCAAAATTATTAAATCATAGCCTAAAACAAGTCCTTCACATTGACGAAAGTGAGTCCTTCCTTTTTGTGTTTATGTCTTATGGGCTAAAAAAAAGAAAAGAGAGAATGTAAATATCTTCGTTCAAGACCACCCATCTTATTTTGCACGAAACCCCCCCCCCCCCCCCCCCCTTTTCACATACAAATCACGTCCTTCTCATGTTGATTTTTGCCAAAATTAACACCTGTTTTCTAAAAAAAATTAACACGCAAAACCGCCAAAAACCGACGTAATCGTTAATTTAAAATGGGGGTTTCCGTGCAAAATAAGATTTGGTGATCGTGAACAAAGATATTTACATTCGACTTGACTTCGCTCGTCGAACTGAGCGGACGTGTTTTCGTTCTGCTCTCTCGACCGGTCTACAATTCACGATGGAATATGTTCACGACTGATTTTTTTTAACCAACGAGTAAAGGGTGCATTACGTTATGCAGTGCTTTGTGTGTGACCTCTGTGATTTGTCTGCTTATTTATTTCCTTTTCTGTGAAAATGAAGAATCAAGCATAATGAGGAATTTCGTTACAAGATTTCAATATGAGCACCTCTGTTTCTAAACACAACGTGCAGACGCGGTCAAAAGGAAAATCTTCCAGTTCTCCCTCTGTCAGTGATATTACAGCAAGTCCGGACACAAAAGTGAAAGAGCAATTCGCACAGAAAAAAGTGAATAGGAACAATACTGGTGATAAGAAAGACATGGCTGTTCAGGAGAAGCTGGATGAAATAACAGAAAACTCGAACTGCTAGCCACTACTCAGGAGGTGAGTCAGGTCAGGTTGGACATTGACAGGCTGAACACGAGGCTAATTGAAAAAATCGACATGTTAGAGGGAGCTGTGTTTGAACTGAAAACGATAGAGACGATCTCCGTGTACAAGTGAGCAATTTGAAAGCAGAAAACAAAGATCTACGTCTACAGTTAGATCAGCAGAACAAAGAACTGAAGAGAACTAATAAATGCCAATCCTAGCTCAACCGCCCTCAACCAGTTTCGGGCGGTTGCCCTAGGCTAGGCATTTATTAGTTCTCTAAACTAGTAAACCCTACAAACATGCATACTGTGTAGGATTATCCGTTTTCAATACTAATTTACTAAACTTTCAGATTTTAGTTTTTGCTTAATCCTGTGTTTTTCCTGATCATTTTCAATAACATCATTTCACGCATACATTCATAAATGCGTCTCTGTCTTTCATGTGAAATAAACTACAGTCTTTAACTGTTCTCTAAAGTCTTTTTAAACTGAGTTATATTTTTGACATAAAATCCACACACTTATCCCAGCATGTCTTCCACTGAAAGCTAGTTTTGACAAAGTGTTTCTTTTTTTTAACTATGTCTCTTTCTGCCGAACAGTCATCTATAATAAATAGTGTCTGCGTTCCTTCAAACAGTCTATAAAGTGTTCTAAACACTCACTCAGTTTATTGCTAGGATCAACTAAATATATGTCATCATCTGTCCATATAACCTTCTATCATGATATGCTTTGTTCCATTTAAGTGTTGGACAGAAAATCACAATATGATCAAAATTATAGCGATAAACTGTTTGTAATAGGCCTAGGACAAATTTGTTTTTCCACAACCAGTCTGTCCACAAATCAATGAACAATGAGGCTTTTTTGTCATAACGTTTAACTGCTCCATAGTTTTATAACAGAATTTAATCTAATCCAGTTATTGTTTTTATCATGCTCTCTGTCAAAACTTGTTCAGTATAATAAAATCCTATAAGATCTAAATGTGTAAGATTAATCCAATTCAGTTCTGTAAGATTGTTTCTATTTAAGCCAATATTGATTTTGTTACTTGTTGTTATGAGCTTAATATCCCCACCATTGTGAAGAATGACGATGGTAACTTTAAGTTTTTCAACGTCTAAGTTTTGCCAGCTAATTAGAATTCCTTTTAAAAGGACGTCACTAACGCCCACAACCCCATCCCTCTCCTCATCTTTTAAGACAGAAATTTCAAATATCATTGTGAACGTGTCTCCTAATTTCATTTGTGGAATGAACTGCAATTTTGTAGAGCATCTTTCAAAACTGATTCTTTTCTGTGGAGGATGTACTGTTTGCTCCCAAACGGCTTTATTTCGATCTCTTTCCGACTATTGTCCTCAGGTGTAAGGCTTATATGTAAAGGACCAGAGTTGAGTGCTTTTCTGAAACTTTTTTGGCGGTCAAAAAATGTAAATGGGCTTATGAATTCAAATTTTATATCCCATTCTACATGTGGTTCTAAGTGCCATTTATTGTCAGTTTTTCGAACTATTTTATATTTCATAATGGCCTGCATTATTTGTTTCTACATTACGCAGTTGTTCTAGTTTAGGAAACTTTTTGCTGTCGCCAACCTCTTTACGTTTATAATAACCATCTTTGCTGTACTCAAAACCATACAAAGCGCCTATTTCACCATTCTGTTCAAAGTCCTCAGTGTCTGCAAGGTCTTTTAATTCTAAAGTTGCACAACTCTCAGGCGCTAATATAGCTCCTGACTCTTCTGGTCCACGCGACATGTTTTAGTACAACGTATTATTTTATTCTAAAACAATGTGCAGGTTATCAAATTTCACGACTTTTCCTGCTTTGTCTGCGATTTTTATATTAAATGATCCTACCCTCCCACAAACTAATCTTTTAAACTGTAAATTAGGGAATGTATAATTTCATAATCGCAATATGCAGCTTTCCCTGATGAAGAGCTCTTAAAACAGTTGAGGGCCTTCCATCATATAAGTTTTCATCAGTGCTCAGCTCGTCCAAATGAACACAGAGTAATGAATGTAATGCAAGATCGAGCGGATTTTCTCCCTCATAAGTAGTTTTGTTTGGTGTAACTCTAAAACTATGAATGGGTCGATTGCAGTTGTAAAGCCTAACATTTTAGCTAGCTCTCCATCAAAATAGTAACCTACTTCTTCTTCTTCAGGTTTGAAGGTCAACATTGTTTTCAGATTCGCATTGTTAAGTTTGAGAGTAATGTCAAAGTTACTCATTGCTTCTTTTAGTGAGCAAAACCCGTAATAACCATCAGGTATGGTTAACTGGCTAACTAATTTTCCTATATTATTAACTTTTTTAATCTTAATTCTTCTTCTTCGATTCACTTATATTAAACCATACAACTTTGTAAAAACTTTCATGAAGTGCAACCATTCTGGTTCCGCAATTTGTTATCAATAGCATGTTCTAAAAACGAAGGACGGTCTTGAGTTGTTATTGTTACAAACATTTTTCAAACGAAATAAAAATGAGTGCTTTTAAATATACTGATGCAAAATATTCTGTATGGGCGCACTACAATCTTAAAAATATAACAACTGATACTCTGACATTTCTGCACACAGTCTGACACCTTTAAGTAAAGTTAGTACTCCATTGAAGAGCTATCTTAACCCTCTATTAAAAACGACTACATCCCGAAAAGTGTGGTTCAGTCATCCGATGCAGTTTTAACCAGAACCAGTTAAAACTTTGCTGTGTTTTGTTTCAACAACTGGGTGTGATGTCGTATGCTGATCGCTTAAATCATCCTGATCCTTTGGTGAGGTCATGTACAGATTTCATTTTTATTACACCTTCAGACGTATTTTGGCTGAACTGCAAGCTCCATTACCAAATGACAAACCGTTTAATCCATTCAGCAACAGAATAGACATGAAGGCTTTTGAAAGGATTGTAACGAATTCAATATTAAGGTCAAGACAGACTTTAGACAAAAGTTAGATCTTAATCATGGTCTAGGCACCCCTTATTTTTGCTGCGTGCACAGAAAGTATAACTATGACTGGAATCCTCCTTACACATCTTTCTCTTCAGGCACAGCTGTTCACCTCGGGTCCATAGAGCAAGAGCATAAAACAGCATGGACAACATTTATCTTAGACACTTCTAAGGCCTAACTAAAGCAGGAATAGAACGAATAAACGACTCTGTTCGTACTTACGTTTGGTGTTTGCTAGGTTCGCAAGCACAAACGAGATCGAACATAACAGATCCTTCTACTGGCTTTGACGCACAAAAACAATACTTAGCAAATTTAGAGGACGCCATTAATTCTACAGTTGATTTACCTTCAAGTATTAAAAGATACCAAAATGTTTTACAATTTGCAAGATCGAAAGTAGACTTTGCTGTTGGCACTGGTTTATACATGCTGCCTTCTGACCTCAGACTCCAGATAGGTACAATAATAAACTACAATAATGAAATCCTTGTGGCAGGCAATGAACAGAAAGTCGGAAAAAACGAAATAAATTCTGAGCCAGTAATATTGCAAGCAGTAAACAAACAGATGACCCCCCAAGAACAAGTCATCCAATCCCCGCGGTCCAAAGCCCGAAGGCCGTTGAAGAACACGAAGTAAAAAAAAATAATGACCATGAATATGAAAAGACAGCACTTGTTTTTGGATTAACTGGCCTAGGATTACTTGGTCTTTATCTTACTAAAAATTAACCCAACTATTAAGACAACTAATGTCCATAAGTGCTCGGCCATAAAGCCAACTACTTTGCTTGCAGTAGACAAAAGCCAGCTAACAACACCCCCTAATATACCCGGTAAAGCGTCCATGGCTTTACTGGCTAATTTTTTTAATAAACCTGCAAGATGGTCAAGCTGTTTTTTTACCCATGATTTATCAGCGGCGATGGAGGCGATGGCGGTGGAGGCACTGGGCTTTGACCACCGCCGCCTGTAATAGCCATCACCAGTGTACTTATTGCAAATCCTAAGGCCGTTATAACGCTTGCTAATGTGACTCCTTGCTCTCTAAACACTGTTCGTATTCGTTCTGCTAGCGTTGTGTTTTCATATAAATTCTTTGGATAGTTTCTCTTATTCTGCTCACTTGAGTTCGTAATTGTTCTCGGTTAGTAGACAACACTTCTAGTCTTGCTGATCTTTCTTGTTCAAGATCTTTTAGTCTTTGGGTTATTCTTTCTTTAATATCATGCCCTAAGTTGGCGTCGTCAGCCTCAACGAGTTTTGCTTTTTCTCTTTTTTATATCCTCATCTAGTTCACCCAGTTTTGCTAAATTGTTTGTTAATTCGCCTCTGATGCTTCTCAAAGCATGATCAAGGGCCACTATTTCTCACATGGGTAGCGGGGGTCGTGTATAGTTTTTAATGCTGTTTCTTCTGAAAAACTGGTTTCTGCTTCTATTACATTTATTAATTCACCTGCTGTTTGACTTAAATCTTTAAGTTCCATGTTTTGCATTTGGTTATCTGTTGGAGTTTTTGTTGTGTGTTTTGAAGTTTAGCAACTGCATCCCTATCTAATTTTGGTTTAGAAATGCCAAGACGATTTTGTACGCTCACACTGAGTCTTTGTCTAATTGTACTCATGGCTAAAAACTTTGATGGGTTTCGTTCATTTGTAAGCTGAACACGTTGTCCTTCATCGTTTTTCACAAACAAATGGTCATTTTCTACTTCAAAATCATTAGGGATCTAAAAAATTCGGGAGGTTCTTGACCTAAACTTTGGTACAATGATCTAACCTTAATTTCTGTTAATTCACGCCGCAATGAGAGCGTTGAGCGATGCTGTGTCAAAGGGATCATTTCACTCATGTCGTCTCCAGGATCAAAAACATCATAATCTTCTTCACCTTCAATTCCTGCCATGTTTCTTAAATAATTAACTTTTTTTTTTTTTAAAAAATGTCACAAGCATATGGTTCATTCTTGACCCGCATAGAAGACTGAAAGAGCCCTTTGGCGTGAAGGGAAATAAACGGAATATTACTGTTCCAAATAATCCATCTACTATTGATGCAGATCAAATTCTTACTGTCAAATTTCCAGACCTAGGAGCAGATGAAGTGATTGTGCCAGCTCTCGCAACTTACTTTCAAAATAGAACTCGAATCAGAAACAGACCCAACAGGACAGTTGTCCAGAATCTGGGCGGGCAATCGTTAAGAAAATTTCTATAAAACATGAGGGGCAAGAATATTTTCTTTACACAATGCAGACATATTTTTAACCTATTCTGATCTATGGCTAACCGCGAATGAAAGGGATGATTTTGCATTTCAAGGAATCGAAAATGAAGAAGCACTAAAACATAGAATAGGCGCCGCATATGTTAAAGACGGCAAAAAGTATGTAGCCGTAAATTTTGCGTATGGAAATCGCTTTTCTATTCCCTTAGATTTTGAGTTGTTAAAAGCGCATGCGCCATACTTTCAAGGAGCATTAAAAGACAGATTGTCATATGAACTAACTTTTAATGAATACAAACGTGTTATCAGATCATCAGACACCGAAGCAAAGTACAGCATTTCTGACATCTCATTAGAGTTTGACGTTGTTAGCAACCCTAATTTAGCAAGGCTGATTGAGCAACAATATCAGTCAAATTAGCAATATATTACGAAAGAGTGATTCATCATACAACATATCCCAGAAGCAAGAATGACGCTATATGGAATTTTAGTTTTAGTGCTGCAGCAAGATCGCTTAAAGGTATTTATTGCTGTGTGAAGATGAAGAACCATTCAAAAGAGGAAGTGAAAAGTTTATTAATTCCTAAAATAACGAAAGTACAATGTTCGATTGAGGGTAGTCCTAACCAAATCTACGCTAGAGGGCTTAGGCCTTATCAGCATTTTGACGACAATAAGAAATTGTTTGGGGGCGGGAGGTGTATAAGTCCAACAGTAGACCTTGTGTCTAAAGATCTACACCTTCACGGCGTTAGGCTTGATGATATTTAACAACAAAATACGGTTTATGGATTGACCTAAGGTCAACAGAGGATAATCAGTTGCATGGAAGTGGGAGAACTGTTAAAGACGGAATAAACATTCAAATTGATAAAGAAAAAGATGGTGATCAACCAGTTAATGTACATTTGTTTTTAATATATGATGCGCAGCTGAATATTCAATATAACAGATTAAAAGATATACAATACTAAATTATTTTTTATTTTATAAAAAGCATGTCTGTTAAGCATTATCCAAATGTGCCTACAGCACCAGAGTCGCCAAAAGAAGGGATAGTAGAAACCCCTGACATAAAAACCTTCAGATTAACAAACATTACACAAATGCAGCAAGTACTAGAGCAAGACCTTTCAAAATACAGCAAAACCAAGCGAAGGTATTCTGCTGCCTTTAATGCTGTTACATATGTTAATACCAGAGAATTTTACAACATTCACATGTACACTTCATCCTTTGTGGTTATCCCAGCTTTCTGTTTTACAATGTCCCTCAAACTACAATTTGAATTAAAACAAAAATTGTATAAGTCCCAAAACCAGTAAGAGGATACTTTGTCTTAGAGATGAGAAACTATTAGCTTATGTTAATGTTGTTTTGTCGTGTAAACACTTGTTAGCAATCCTGGAGTTGGGCCTCCAATTCAAACTTATTTCCCTTTGATAGCTTCTTATCAAATATCAAGGCCAAACTACTGGATGAACAAGATGCAAAGCATATAAACGTACTCCCAGTTTATCTTATATTGGGAGCCGGAATAGCTCAGTTGGTAGAGCGCCCGACTCGTAATCTTGGTGATCTTGGGGTTGCGGGTTCGAACCTCCGCCGGGCGTTTCGGTACAGGGGGATTTTTCCCTCGGAGTTAACATTGGTTCTGACTCCATTTCCCATACAGTCCTTCGAATGAGACTATAAACCGAGGTTCCGTGTGTGAACGCACGCATAACATCTTGCACACACGTAAAATCCATCACTAACTTTCGGAAGAGTAGGCCAGTTGGCCGTTGGTATGGATGACACGTTACACATAGCATGCACCCTGCGTGAGAAATGGAAAGAATGAAGGAAGTAAGGAAAATGAGTGATCGATATTGAACGATACTGACTGGATGACATGGGAAACGACTGAATGAAGCGCCGGCTGGCAGCTCTTCAGTCGGCACTACCCAGGTAGGCAGCCCGTTGTGTAACGAGTGTTGATTGTAAAGCGCTTAGAGCTTGGTCTCTAACCGAGAATAGGCGCTATATAAGTATTCATTATTATTTATTTATTATTATTATTATTATTATACTGGAGCATCGACTGTTAGCGCTCTATCAGCAGGAACAAGTGTAGGCCTCTTAGCAACAGGCGTAGGTGCACCCGCGGCTTTACCTCTAGGGCGGTTTGTCTTGAACTCTTGGCCTGTGTTCATTAGCTGTAAGTGCTGCTAGCAAAAAATTAAAAACTAAACTCCAAAAGCACACAGCTATGGTTCAACTAATAACAGCTAAACTTAGTTCGTTCAAACTGACAATAAATAAAGCGCTAGTTGACTCAAACATCACGGATGAAGAATTTAGTCGTTTACAGGCCGATTTTGATGACTATAAAAGACAAAAGTTTGATCTTCAAAAAAAGGCAAGGGCAAGGTTTTCGCAACAGCCAGACACCGAGCAGATAAAAAAGGAATGTTTAAAAAAAGTAAACGAGACATTAACCTCTGTTCTAAACAGCTCACATTAACAACATCAAAGGGCGTTTATACTTTAGTTTATGAGTCCAAGCACAAAAAGACCGTTGATATTGATTCTGATTAAGTATTTTTTTTTAAATTTAAATAAATATTTTGAGTTAGAAAAGAAAACTCAACATGGATAAGATATATGAAGTCCAGACGAATTGTTTGAAGGAATGCTTAAGGGAGAAGATTTATCAAGAGCTTTAAAAGATATTAATCTAGAAGTCATTGATCCAGCAAACGTGCAGGCAAGTGTTGTGTTCATGCTATTTCTCAAGTTCCAGGTAAACTAACAATAGACCCGCCAGTTAAAGTAATGTTAGCTGTTTTAATCGATTATATCTAATATATAAATGGCAAATTCTGTCTGTGTGTGTGTACGCTATAGACTCAAAAACGGCTCAACCGATTGTAATGAATTTGGCAGGTACGTCTGTTGTGACCCGAGGATGGTTTTGGGCTAATCTCTAAAAAACTAAAATCGTTAAAAACCGTAAAAACTGTTATAACGGTTTCATACACATCTTTTTCCCTGCTTTTCTTCAAATAGCCGTTGTGTCATTGCACAGGTACAGGACTACTTCTCTAAATTAGGACCGTTATTTCAGAAATCATTGTACAGATATACCCGAGCGAAGCGGGTACACCGGCTAGTTCTGATAATAAATGGCAAATTCTGTCTGTGTGTGTGTACGCTATAGACTCAAAAACGGCTCAACCGATTGTAATGAATTTGGCAGGTACGTCTGTGTGACCGAGGATGGTTTTGGGCTAATCTCTAAAAAAATAAAACCGTTAAAACCGTTACAAAACTGTTATAACGGTTTCAAAGACATCTTTTTCCTCTGGTTTCATCAAATGGCCCCGTTGTGACATTGCACAGGTACAGGACTACTTCTCTAAATTAGACCGTTATTTGGCAGTTAAAAAACGTATTTATAACATGTTAAAACCGTTAAAAACACCAAACCCTATAAAAGAAACTGTTTAGAACCGATCTTCTTGAAATTTTAGCAGGTACGTCGTTGTGACCCAAGGATGGTTTGGACTAATCTCTAAAAAAAGAAAACCGTTAAAAACGTTACAAAACTGTTATAAACGGTTTCAAAGACATCTTTTCCCTCTGCTTTTCAATCAAACGGCCGTTGTGACATTGCACAGGTACATCGAACCTAGAGGGACATCTCCCGAGTAACATAGGGTCATTGGACAGTTTCTACGATAGTTATTTATGACCGTTAAAAACCGTTAACAACACGTACCCCCCTAAAAACGATCAAAAATACAATCTTTTCTGATGTTGGCGGCAAAGGGAGTCGTCGGATCGCCACCAAACTTGGCATAAGTCTAGAGGGACATACTGTGGATACACTGGGTCATTCGATAGTTTTTATGACAGTTATTTATCACCCGTTAAAAAGCGTTATTTTCTAAATTTAGACCTTTCTTGATGAAATTTGGTATACAGGTGAAGTTTTAAATGCTGAATAATGATATACAACTTACACGAACCGAAACTTAAAATTGACCGTTAAAAACCGTTATTATATAAATTTAGACCATTCTTGATTAAATTCAGTATACAGATGCAGTTTTACACGCTGAACATGATATACAACTTACACGAACCGAAACTTAAAAAATTGACCATTAAAAACCGTTATTATATACATTTAGACCGTTCCTGATGAAATTCGGTATACAGATGCAGTTTTACACGCTGAACAATGATATACAATTTACCGAACAGAAACTTAAAATTGAGCGTTAAAAACCGTTAAGATCCGTTATTTTCTAAATTTACACCTTTCTTGATGAAATTTGGTATACAGGTGAAGTTTTAAATGCTGAATAATGATATACAACTTACACGAACCGAAACTTAAAACTGACTGCTAAAAACCGTTATTATAAAATTTAGACCGTTCCTGATGAAATTCGGTATACAGATGCAGTTTTACACGCTGAACAATGATATACAATTTACACGAACAGAAACTTAAAATTGAGCGTTAAAAGCCGTTAAGATCCGTTATTTTCTAAATTTAGACCTTTCTTGATGAAATTTGGTATACAGGTGAAGTTTTAAATGCTGAATAATGATATACAACTTACACGAACCGAAACTTAAAATTGACCGTTAAAAACCGTTATTATATAAATTTAGACCATTCTTGATGAAATTCGGTATACAGATGCAGTTTTTACACGCTGAACAATGATATACAATTTACACGAACCGAAACTTAAAAAATTGACCGTTAAAAACCGTTATTATATATATTTAGACCGTTCCTGATGAACTTCGGTATAACAGATGCAGTTTTACAAGCTGAACAATGATATACAATTTACACGAACAGAAACTTAAAATTGAGCGTTAAAAACCGTTAAGATCCGTTATTTTCTAAATTTACACCTTTCTTGATGAAATTTGGTATACAGGTGAAGTTTTAAATGCTGAATAATGATATACAATTTACACGAACCGAAACTTAAAATTGACCGTTAAAAACCGTTATTATATAAATTTAGACCATTCTTGATTAAATTCGGTATACAGATCCAGTTTTACACGCTGACCAATGATATACAACTTACACGAACGGAAACTTAAAAATTGCCGTTAAAAACGTTATTTATTATAATTTAGACTGTTCCTGGTGAAATTCGGTATACAGATGCAGTTTTACACGCTGAACAATGATATACAATTACACGAACAGAAACTTAAAATTGAGCGTTAAAAACCGTTAACATCCGTTATTTTCTAAATTTAGACCTTTCTTGATGAAATTTGGTATACAAGTGAAGTTTTAAATGCTGAATAATGATATACAACTTACACGAACCGAAACTTAAAATTGACTGATTATAGACCGTTATTATATAAATTTAGACCGTTCCTGATGAAATTCGGTATACAGATGCAGTTTTTACACGCTGAACAATGATATACAATTTACACGAACAGAAACTTCAAATGAGCGTTAAAAACCGTTAAGATCCGTTATTTTCTAAATTTAGACCTTTCTGATGGCATTTGGTATACAGGTTGTAGTTTTAAATGCTGAACAATGATATACAGCTTACACGAACCGAAACTGGAAGATGACCGCCTTCTTCAACTTGCCCTGGAGGAAGCCTCCATCTCTCAGAGACCCCGACTGCTGCGTGACTTCTGTATTATCCTGGTGGCTTGCAACCCCAGTAACCCAGGCAACCTGTGGAACCTCTTCAGAGACCATCTTGCTGAAGATTTCCTCTTCCAAGTCCGAAGAGATGTCTGTTATGAAGCACAGTACACAGATGCCATCTACAACCAGCTCTTACTGTGATTCAGCACAAACTCTTCCTTCTTGGAGCAACTCTTACAGAGGAGTATGGATGCCAACAGTCACACAACAACAAACTGTGCCTCGAGAATACTACGCGAGACCAATTACGACACTGCTGCACTCCGGGCAGCATCTGATGACCAGCTGAAGAAGCTGACAGCATGAACAGAGAACCTGTACGACAGCTTTATGACCATGGTTGAGCAGAGGCAGGATCCCACAGCAAGCAGCAACATAATGTTCCTTGATGCTCCATGAGGACAGGAAAGACCATCCTGAAGCTTATCCTGAACAGGATCTGCTCCACAGGCAAAATAGTGCTAGCCACTGCTTCCAGTGGCATTGCCGCTACTCTTTGCCGGGTGGGCGGACAGTACATAGCACTTTCAAGGTCCCTCTGGATGCCAACAAGCAAGAAACACAACCTGCCCGTCATGCGTGGGTCAACGTTGGCCAAAGTCATCAAGAGGCTTCAACCGTCATAATTGATGAAGCTCCCATGACCCACAAAGCTGTCTACGAGGCCATGGACTCTACGCTGCAGGATATCACCCATATGCACAGGCCAATGGGAGGCATCCCAACGCTGTTCTGTGGGGACTTCTGGCAGATCCTCCCTGTCGTCCTCAATGGCACCAGAGCCAACATTGTCAACGCCTGTCTGAAGAAGTGGCGGAGCATGATTGTTAAACGTCTAACCACCAATATGAGAGCCCACCTGTCTGGAAATCCCCAGACAGCCAGCTTCGCCAAACTTCTGCTTGACATTGGCTAATGTGAGCCATTGAGTCATGTTTTCCAGATACTATATTGGTCCCACCACCACTATGCCAGTTTATGATAGCCAGGAGGATCTGATAGAAGCAGTCTACCCGGATCTTCATGCTCACTGTGCAGACTCAGACTGGTCAGCGGAAAGGGCCATAATCTCCTCCCTGAACGAGACTGTCAACAGGCTAAACAGAAAAATCGTAGCTGACTTCCCTGGAGAGGAAACTCTGTACAGATCTGTTGACAGAATGATGATGAGGGAGTCCTTTATCCACAAGAACTCCTGAACTCCATTGAGATTTCTTGACTTCCACCGCATGAACTGTTGCTGAATCTGGAGTCCCCATGATCATTCTCTACTCACTAGACCCGCCAAAGGTGATCACTGGCACCCGATGTGTCTTCACCAGACTGCACAGGAACGTTGTAGAAGCGAAAATATCATGTGGTCCCCACAAATGTGAACCGGTGCTGCCCCCAAAATTCCTCTGGAACCCATGGACTCACCCCTGCCATTCCAGTTCTGATGGCTTCAGTTTCCCAGGAAACCAGCTTTCGCTCTGACAATCATCAAGAGCAGGGTCAGACATTTTCATCCCTTGGGCAGACCTGACCGTTCCGTGTTTTACACATGGAATGTTCTACGTTGCAGCATCACGAACTGGAAACGCAGAAACACTGACTATACTTGCGCCAAACAGGAGACCAGAAATGTTGTCTACCCAGAGGCCCTCCAATAGACATGATACATCGTGAAAATGCAATCTTTTCACAGAGTTGTCATGTTTGAGTTGGATTTAACGTCCGTGCCCAAATCAAGGATATGCAGATGGCAGGTCCGTCACATTAGCCTGACACCTGCGGGACCAGGGTGGACATCGGGATGAACCACGGTCATTTTAGCTGGAAACATACCACGTTAAAATTTCCAGACCAAGCCGGGATTCGAAACCACGACCTTTGGATCATGAGTCCAGCGCCTTATCCACTAGGTTATGGCGGCCCCTACAGAGTTGTCATTTTGGAGCACTTCAATCAAGGAATTGAGAATGCATCGATAAGTTCACAAAGTACAGGCATCCCTCTATGGACTGTGCATCGCATTACGAAAAAAATTCGTGAGGGAAAACAGATTGAGAGGCAAGAAGGAGTGGGGCGTCCGAAGAAATTGGGTGAAGTAGATAGGAGGAGGCTGGGGCAATTGGTTCAGCATGGGAAAAAACGAAACAAACCCAAGCTGAATTTTATTGTATTGTCTTTTAAGTGGTGAGAGAGAGGGGTGGCCAGAAAATCATTGTACAGATATACCCGAGCGAAGCCGGGTACACCGGCTAGTATAACAATAATGAAGAAAATCTAGAAGTCTGGGTCTCAACTAAACAACAGACTATTCTTTCTCATAATGACTTAACACCTGGTTGGGCAGACCAACTGCTTACACAGTTTGATGTGGCCGCTGAAGAAGCCAAAATGAGAGGCTCTGGTTGGTCAGAGGGCGAAGTCCTAGAGATCAGATTAAAACAGGCTAAGTATGAGCCGATTGTAGGCAAGTCTTACATTCTGCTACCTCCAGCATTAGTCGCAAAAAGAGCAGTTCTAAACATAAAGAATTCGGACAACAAATGTTTTATGTGGTGTGTTCTTGCAAGGCTGCATTACGTCCGCAAAAACGCAGAGAGAGTGGATAACATATCGGCCTTACATCAATGATCTTAACTTTAGTGGAATATCCTTTCCTGTTAGCGTGGACAAAATTGATCAGTTTGAAGAACAAAACAAACCAATAACTGTTAATGTATACACATGGTCTGAGAAAACAAATTTGGTGCCTATTAGAGTGTCTAAAGACAGCCCAACAATAGGTGATCCGGCCAAAAGCCATGTGGACTTACTCCTAATGTTTCGCCAACAGGGTTGCCTCAACATTACACATTGATACGCACAATGAGAAGACTAATGCAGCATACTTCAAAAATGGGCACAAACAAAAATTCTGTAGAAAATGTTTAACAAGAATTCCATCCATTCAAACCGCGCTTGAACATATAAAACATTGTAAAAGTTCTGTAGACTGTAAGACAGAACTAATTACGCTCCACCTGGATCTAAAGTTAGTTTTAAGAACTGGAAACGGCTGCAAACAAGTCCATATGTTGTTTACGCAAATTTCGAGTCGCTTATTGTTCCTTATGAAGGGCCAACCCCACAGAAACTTCCGAAAACTGTCCTAATGAGCAATCACCAGATATGTTCATTTGCCTTCATTATTGTCAGGTCGGATGGCGTTCATTCAGAGCCAGAATTATATAGAGGGCCTAATGCTGCAAAATACTTCTTAAAACGCATGCAGCAAGTGCGTAACGCCTGTTCTAATAATCTGAATTTATCTGAAATCATGACGCCTGAAGACCAACAACAGTATGACTCAGCCACACATTGTTGGATTTGCGGTTTAGAGCTAACGCCCAAGAGTGTAAATCCAACAGTAAGAGACCATGATCACATTAGCGGAAAGTTCAGAGGAGCAGCGCACAACAACTGCAATCTTCAACTAAGGTTTGACCCAGCGAAGTGGAAGCTGCCCATCTTCTTTCATAACTTGCGAGGTTACGACTCTCATCTTATAATGCGAGCAGTAACCAACGACTCCAGCGACACAGGCGACACCAGCGACACCAGCGACACCAGCGACTTCCAGGATAACATGCATTGCACAGTCATCAAAAAGTACATGTGTTTCACTTTAAATAACATGTCTTTTTATGACTCTATGCAACACCTGATGGATCATTAGAGTCACTGGCTAATATCCTTAAAGTCCTGCCCAATAACAGAAGAATATTTTGATCCAACCACTTGTTAGAGAGGGTGTTTACCCTTATGAATACATGAACAGTTGGGAAAGGTTTGACGAAGATACACTTCTGCCTAAAGGCGCGTTCTTTTCTAGTCTTAGAGGAAAGGACATTAGTGATTCTGATTACCAGCATGCTCAAGGAGCATGCAGAAGTTAGAGTGTAAAACGATGGGAGACTATCATGATTCATACTTGAAGGCTGACGTTTGTTTGTTGGCGGACATTTTTGAAAATTACAGAAAGACCTGCATGAAACATTATAGCCTGGATCCTGCGCATTACATTTCTGCGCCCGGGATGAGTTGGGATGCTTTCTTAAAGTTTACTGGAGTACAGATTGATTTATTGTCTGACCTGCCAATGATTCAGATGATTGAAAACGGATTGCGTGAGGAATTAGTATGGCGTCGCATCATTACTGTAAAGCAAACAACAAATACTAGATGATTATGATCCAAGTAAAAGGTCTAACTATCTCATGTATTTAGATGCAAACAATTTGTATGTTGGCTATGGTTCAGCCACTCCATTACGTAACTTTAAAATGTACACTGGGGTATTAAAAACATCAAGAATTTGTAGAACAACTGCATACTCTTACAGCTGATCGTAAAAGAGGTCTTATTCTAGAAGTTGACTTAGAATATCCTCATGAACTCCATGACCTACATAATGACTACCCATTAGCAGCAGAAAGTCTAAAGATGGCAAAAACAGAGCCACCTAAACTTGTGCCTAATCTTCGTGGCAAAAAAATTATGTCTGTCATTACAGACTTCTACAATTTATTTAAGACATGGTTTAAAGTTGACAGCAGTTCATCGTATAATTGCTTTTGATCAAGAACAGTTTCATGAAACCATACATCATGAAGAACACTGACTTAGAACTAAATACCACAGATGCTTCAGAAAAAGACTTTTTCAAGCTGATGAACAACAGCTGTTTCGGAAAGACTATGGAGAATCCGCACAAGCGTAAAGATGTCAGATTCGTCACCAAGAGACGATGCAATTAAGCTGACTTCTAACCTAATTATCAGGACTTCAGAGGATTTCATGATCAGCTTTTTGGTATAATGATGAAGAATAAGAAAGTCAAATTGGAAAGCCCGTTTTTATTGGGTTTACTGTTTTAGAATTATCAAAGCTTTTGATGTTAGAATTTCTTTATGACTACTTTAGACCCTTGCATCCAGAGTCCAGAGTACTTTACACAGATACAGATAGTTTTGTATAGATATCCCTACTGAAGACATCTATAAAGACATGGAATTAGAAGTAGCCAAAGGGCATGCGGATGGTACGACACATCTGATTATCCTAAAGATTCGCCTTTGCATTCATCTGTTAATAAGAAGGTTTTAGGAAAGATGAAGGATGAATTATCTGGAGGGGTGATTAAGGAGTTTATTGGTTTAAGGTCGAAAATGTACAGTATTTCGAGCCAGGAGAAAACCATTAAGAAAGCAAATGGAATATCTCGCAGTGTTGTGCAGTCAAACATATCACATGACAACTACAAAGAAGCATTGTTCAATAAACATACTTTTCATCATGACAACGTAAATCTGCGATCTAATCTACATGAGATCAACACAACAGTTGTAACAAAAAAGTCCTTGGCAGCACCAACACAAACGAGTATTTGTTAATTCAGAGTTTCCATATGCAATTGGGCACTGGAGAACGTCATAAATACATACCTTCTTCATATTTTTCCTCAAGTTTTATTATAAGCTCAATCATATCATCATCCAATTCACTAATTTTTTCATGTTTGCTTGATGTGCTCGAATTTTTTTATTATTTCAAGATATTCTTTTCCCCATATCTGATGATCAAAATTTGGGAATTTGGGTTGTAGTGATCTGGATGCATTGCCATGTACGATAATCCTCGCAATTGTTTCCTTAATAGTAGAACTCGTATCATTATCCGTATCAATTCCAAGGTCTCTTCCTTTATCATTCTGTTT
>JAFLJL010015701.1:0-43323 GCA_018398815.1 Conus ventricosus
GATAGAGCACTCCGTCCTCTGTCTGTTCCTCTCATCCAGACAGATAGAGCGCTCCGTCCCTCTGTCTGTTCCTCTCATCCAGACAGATAGAGCGCTCCGTCCTCTGTCTGTTCCTCTCATCCAGACAGATAGAGCACTCCGTCCTCTGTTCCTCTCATCCAGACGGATAGAGCACTCCGTCCTCTGTCTGTTCCTCTCATCCAGACAGATAGAGCACTCCGTCCTCTGTTCCTCTCATCCAGACAGATAGAGCACTCCGTCGTCTGTTCTTCTCATCCAGACAGATATAGCACTCCGTCCTCTGTCTGTTCCTCTCATCCAAACTGTCTATATATTTTTACACACAAACTCTTTACAGGTCTGTACGGTTCTTACCCTAGCTCTGGACATAATAATTAATCTAGACACAGGAACGTTGTTTTTTTCCATCGATGTTTCTGAAGGCCTACTGTAGCCAAAACTAGTCCTATGGTTTGCAATTCCGTGAACTGTCTGCTACTCTTACAAATGGTGACTACAGCATTGCACTGTCTTCAATTTCCATTTGAGGTAAAGAGCTTGCAAAGCAGCTCACACGAAGGCCTCAAATCAAACTAAATTGTCAAAAACATGTCCATCTTTCTTTTCCTAGATTCCAGACAACGTCTTCAACATCATCGTAAAGAGCGCTGACATTGTAAACCAAACCTATGCACTCAAGACTCTCCTCATCCAAATTCAAAACCAGTCTGTAGAATAATCCTCTAATCTGCCGATGAACCTCAAATCAGCGAGTGATGCATGCAGCTTACAAACTTATTGCTCCTGATTTATGCACACATATCTGTAAGAAGGAGACCTTGAGGTGCGTACCACGTGATAAAACAGTCATTTGGAAATTTTCGTTGCGCGCGTGCGTGCGTGCGTGCGTGTGTGCGTGAGCGCTAGCAAGTCTGTGCAGACAGATGGACAGAAATGCAGACGGACTGAGGTGGAGGTACAAAAGAGACGAACATGAAGGAGGCAAGAAAACGAAAGCGGGCAGACAATGAAAGGAACGTTTCAGACCAGATTCCATTCGGGGATTGAGACAATCAGCAATCTGCTGGCTTGCCATGACAGTTGGGGCTGCTGCTGATTAATTTGGGGACAGAGAGCGTGGGAGCAGGGGGGGGGGGGGCGTAGGGACGAGAGAGAGAGAGAGAGAGAGAGAGAGAGAGAGAGAGAGAGACAGAGACAGTCAGAGAAAGAGAGAAGGAGAATATGAATATTCTAATGAGGGTGAATAGATAGCTGACAGCTTCTTTACACTATGCCCTGAGAAGAAAGTATAAAGTTATGCAGAATGTACCATCGTCACAGGCAAAAGGGAAAACAAAATATGAAACATGGAAATTAAGCACAGAAAATCAAAACCGTTCAAAATGTTGATATCATGAAAAACTCACATTCCCATCCCTCTTCATCGCGCGCACGCGCGCACGCACACACACACACACACACACACATATATATATAATGTTGTGTGTGTGTGTGTGTGTGTGTGTGTGTGTGTGTGTGTGGTGCGTGCGTGCGTGTGGTGTGCGTGTGTGTGTGTGTACAGAGACAGAGACAGAGACTGATGGGAGAGTCAAAGATTTCAAGACTCAGAATCTCTATTATTTAAGGATAACGATTTAAGGCAGTGGCTACTCCTACAGTCTGTTCATGCTGTTTTGCAAACCAATAGAGAGTGATAACTACACAGGAACAAACAGCCATAAAAATTGCGTATAACGAAATTTGTAATAAAACAAAGACAAGCAATTTACAGCAATGGTGACTATTTCTGACATGTCTATAAATAACAACTCAGTAGTATTAGTAGTGGTAGTAATAGTAGTAGTAGTAGCAGCAGCAGCAGTAGTGGCAGTAGTAGTAGTAGTGATGGTAGTGGTTGAGGTGGTTGTTGTAGTAGCAATAGTAGTAGTAGTAGTAGTGGTGGTGTGTGGTGGTTGTGGTGGTTATGGTGGTGGTTGGAGTAGTAGTAGTAGTAATAGTAGTAGTAGTAGTAGTAGTAGTAGTAGTAGTAGTAGTAGTATAGTAGCGGGGTGGTTGTGATGGTCGTTGGTATTAGTAAATAGTGGTAGTAGTAGTAGTATACAAGACACACCAAACACACCAGAGAATGTAAATATGCGGGTTCAAGACCACCTACTTATTTTGCACGAAAACTCCCCTTTTCACATACAAATCACGTCCTTCTCATGTCAGTTTTGGCCAAAATTAACACCTGTTTTACAACCAAACTTAACACGCAAAAACTGCAAAAATCGACGTAATCGTTAATTTTAAAATGGGGGCTTACGTGCAAGATAAGATTTGGTGATCGTGAACCCACATATTTACTTTCTCTCCAGGGGCATAAAAATTAAAGGGGTTTTACAAAAATTAAATTTAATTTTTTAATTGTTGTTTTTTTTGGTTTAAAAAATGAAGGCCGAACTAGCTACAGGCTTAAATATACTTTACATTTTGGTTTGGGGACGGGAGCTGATAGAGAAGAGTTAAAGAGAAAGGTTTTAAAGAATTAATTATGTTTTTTTGAGGCATAAATATGCGAGAAAGTGTGAAGGGGCCATCAGAAAAATCCCAGTTTTTGGCCCCAACCTTTTATAAAGTTGTTTGCCATTTTATTTGATAATTGCTCTGAAAGATGTTAATCTGACTTTTTTCATGCCCCTGGGGTAGTATTCGCTTTAATGAAGATAAGGTTTTATGATTAGAAAAGACTAGAAAAACAGCTGAATTTCAATTTCGTTTTATTTTTTTAAAATATTTGTTTTAAAAAGGGTGCCAAACTAGTAAATTTGATTTAAAGAATTGTAATGAACATTGACAAAACAATGAAAGATTAAACTTGTTTTAGTGAATTTGGTTTTGAGAATGATTTTTAAAAAAAAAATATAAAAAAAGCATGTGAACTTTTTAATGAAGCAATAAAAGTGATGAACATTGATGTATGATTCAGAAAAGCTAAAATATTAGCGGGTGTTATTGAAAGGGTTAACGTGCTTGAAGTTTGCAACGCTTGGGTGAAAAATAAAAGCGCGTTTACTTCTTTTTATACATTTATTTTTTTTAATTTACGTAAATTTTGTGGCTTTAAAAATGACGACCTAAAGTAAATTCGAGGATAGAAAACTTATACGATGGAAGAAATTTTGGTATGAAAAACAATTAAGCAATACGTTTAGTAAAGTGACATGGATATTTTTAAACCCCAAAAACGTTCAGGAAAGCTGACACTGCTATCTCAAAAATCCCAGAGTTTCTTCGAGGACCCCCGCCAGTAAAAGTGCTGTTGGCCTTCTGTTGATTATATAAGCCTGAGAAGAAACATGCAAGTCGGGGTTTCAACTAAACAGAAAGAAGTTATTAGCTATCGTACCAAATTCTGACTGGGCTGACTACATGTTACACAGTTTAACCGGGGAAGTGAGGGGGCAAGTTAAGGGGTTCTGGATGGTCTGAAGGACGCCCTTGAAATCAGATTGAGGCAAACAAAGTTCTATCCTATATTTGGAAATTTCTTACCTTTGTCCAAGAGAGTTAGTTTTTAAAACGACATCTTAAACTAAAATTCTGACAGCATGTTTTTATGTGGTGGTTTTGCGTTTTTTCATCTTTTAAAAAATCTGCAAACGGTTTCCATTATGAACAATAAAAGCAAGAGTGAACTTGATAAAAAAACTTTCCAGTAAGTAAAAAAAGTTATCTCATTTGAAGGCAAAACAAACCAATCACCTTAAAGTATCACATGGTCTTTTTAAGAAAAAAAATTAGTGCCTCTAAGGTTCTCCAAAAGCCCCCACTTTAGGCGTTATTAAGAATATGTAGACTTGATCCTGTTTGTAGATAGTACAAAAGCCACTATTATTAATAGAACAAAAGCAACGTTAGAATATAATCAAAGCTAAAACTAAAAAAGACTTTGTAGAAATGTTTGGTTTGAATCCCCCCCTATAGAAAACAGCGCCAGCCATAGAACTCATTGTAAAAGTTTTGTAGCTGTGAAACCAAACCCTCCACCTAAAAAAGGGTTAAAGTTGTTTTAAAAATTTTCACAAAATGCAGATGAGCCCTAGTGGTTTATGTCACTTTAATCAAACTTTCCCCCAGTCTATGGTCCCAATACAGAACAAAAAAAACCTTATTAACCCCCATCATTTTTCTTGCATTTTTTTTTGTTAGGTCGTGGGGCAACACAACACCCCGGATTTACAGGACTCCCCAAGCAGCAGTAGATTTTTAGAGAGATGAAACAATTTGAATCAGTTATCCCAAAGAACTGAAACCCTTTTAGACATTGTTTACTCCTGAAAACCAAGACGTTATGACTGCCACTCACTGCTGGGTTTGCGGCTTAGAGTAAACCCAACATAAAGACGGGCGTAAGAGCCACACCTTCTGGGGAAAAATTCAGAGGAGCAGCGCACAACAATGTAATCTTTAACTTTAAAGGGTTTATTAAGCGGGGAAATGCTATTTCCTTTTAAACTTTCGAGGTTACGATTCCTTTTATCAGGCAGTGACTTCGAAAATAAAGGGTTTCCCATTGCACAGTCTTCGAAAAGTACTGACTTTTACTCTTTACTGTTTACCTTTTATGACTCAGCTAAATCTGATGGGAAATTTGGTAAAATTGCGGGTGTACAAAACTTTTCCCAACACTAAAAATCTTTCCTTCTTTAGTGCTAAAGGAGTTTAACCCCCCAGAAAACAGAACTTGGGGTGGGTTTTACGAAAGACTCGCTTCCCTTAAAGGGGCTTTCTTTTCTAGTCTTAGAGGCAAAAACATAACGATCTGAATATGAATAGCACCGAAAGCCTGGGGCAGAATTACACTGTCAACAATGGGCAACATCACGATACTACTGAAGGGGATGTGTTTTATTAGCAGCGTTTTCAGAATTTTCAGATTTCATGCATGAAAAATTCAGCTTTGATCATCACATTACATCCTGCCCAGGCCTTTCTTGGGACCCTTCTTAAAGTCTCAAAAATCGAGATTGATTAATTTTGATTTACCCCCCTTTAGAGTTGAAGACGGTCTACGGGGGGGGATTTGCATGGCCCCTCCTTTCTGCAAGCCAAAAAAGTATTTAGACGTTTTTGATCCCACTAAACCGTCTAACTACTAATGTACTTAACCCAACAATCTGTATGGATGGCCATGAGTCAACTTTCCACTGAGAACTTTACAATCATAAAAGGGCCTCATGATGTTAATATTGTTTAGGGAAAGTTTTTTAAGCTTCCCCCCGATAATCCAATAGGGGTAATTTGGAATAGACTTGTCCTACGAACCGCCTAAATTTGCCTAATCTTAGACATAAAACTAAATATAAGTCCCTTACAGACTCCAAAGTTTTTCTTAAAGCCGGACTGAAAATAAGAGCGTTCCAGAAAAATTATTGGATCAAGAGCCCCTTTTTGGGCCCCTACATCAAGAAAAATATATTTTGAACCCAAGCCACTGATGCTTTAGAAAAAACTTTTTAAAATGATGAACAAAGTGTTTTGGGAAAAAATATGGAAAATCCACACAAACGTAAAAAGTGAAATTAGTTACAAAAGAAAACCAAGCAATTAAGTTTCCTTAAAACCTAACTACAAGACTTTGAAGATTTAAAGACAGCCTGGGTTTGGCATTATGATGAAGAAAAAGGATGTTAAGTTGGACAAGCCGGTGTTTATCGGCTTTACTGTATTAGAGTTGTCAAAGTTATTGATGTTAGAATTTTGTACGACTACTTTAAACCACTGTACCCAGAAGCAAGAGTCCTTTACACAGACACTGACTCTTTTATTCTGGACGTCCCACAGAAGACTTTTACAAAGACTTAGAAACAGAAGTAGCTAAAGGAACTGATGGATGGTACGACACATGTGACTATCCTAAAGGCTCACCTTTACATTCAACTGCGAACAAGAAAGTGATTGGAAAGATGAAGGATGAACTTAATGGAACAGTTATAAAAGAATATGTTGGTTTGCGGTCAAAGATGTATAGCGTTGCTAGCCAGACTTCTGTAATGAGAAGGCTAAGGGCATAAGTAAAGAAGTTGTCAAAAAAAATATAACTCACGACAACTACAAGCAAGCTCTCTTTGAAAACAAAGTATTTTATCACACAAATGTTAATCTGCGCTCTACTCTTCATCAAGTAAACACAACTGCTGTTAACAAAAAAATCACCAGTCTCTAACAATAACAAGAGAACTTACGTCAATTCTGAGTTTTCATATGCTGCAGGGCATTGGGAGAACTTTAAAAGATTAACTTGACTGACTTGGCTTGTACTTAACTTAAGAACCCAACTAGTACTTTAACTTAAGAACCTAACTAGTACTTAACTTAAGAACCTAACTATACTTACTTAAGAACTTAACAAGAACTTAAAACTAGAACTTAATTTTTTTGCACTTTACTTGTAATTTACTTGCACTTAACTTAAAAAGTACTTTCTATAACTAACTTAACTTGTACTTTATCTAGTTCTTAAAAACTATTCCATAGAAAATGGGTCTACAACAGGGGTTGTACTTTTTTTGCAGAAGCTGGTTCTTCTTCTTTTACTGTGGGGCTTGTGACTTTGTTGCTAGGTATGGTGTTAGGTATTTGTATGCTAAAAAAACACCAACAACAGCAGCTCCCAATACATAATAATACATCTTATCGTTTGATTGCGATTGTGTTGTTGTTGTTAATTGTGTTGTTGTTAATTGTGTTGTTGTTGGTGGTGATGTTGTATTACTATCTAACAATTTTTGTTTTGCTGATTGGTTTGCTTTTCTCAGTCTGTGCCATTCAACTATGTCTATGACCAGCCGCAACACGTCCAGGACTTTTAACTTAGTAACATTACTCACTTGTGGTACATTCACTTGTGGTACATTCACTTGTGGTACATTCACTTGTGTACATTCACTTGTGGTACATTCACTTGCGGGCTCACTTGGGGTACATTCTGCTCCCGTGGACTGTCCTGCGGCGTCTTCTCGGTCATTTTTTTAAATTGCGATTAAATTTTAATATGATCAAAATTAATATGATTAAAAGTAATTAATCCCATGATGAATGGCATAACATCGTCCCAAATCTGTAATACATGTCACATGCAAGATTTCTAGGGACTTGTTTTAAAACCGGAGAGAATGTAAATATGCGGGTTCACGACCACCCATGTGATTCTGCCCGAAAACCCCCTTTTTCACATACTAATCACGCCCATCACATATCAGTTTTTGGCCAAATTTAACACCTGTTTTCACAAACAAAATTAACATGCCAAACCTCTAAATATTGACGTAATCGTTAATTTAAAACGGGGGTTTCCGTGCAGAATAATATGGGTGATCGTGAACGAAGATATTTACATTCTCTCCAGGCACATAAATTAAGGGTTTACAGTACTATTAACGCCCACGGGACTGAGTCCTTACTAATTTTCTAATATGCTCTTCTACCTCAAGAACTATTAATAAATTAGAACAATCAACTGGCTTTCCGTCTTGGTTAGTTATTTTTACATCTATGAATTTATAGATCCCTCAATTAATTCTTTAAATTCACTGTCTCCACCAAACCTGTATAACTGATAATCGCAAAAACCCCGCCTTAATTGACGGCAGTGCTCGTAGAACAGTAGATGGATATCTGTTAAACAAATTAGTATCTGTTTTTAACTGTTGTAAATGGACATACAAAATTGGGTTTACGAGAAAATCAGAAGGTTTATTGTCTTCAAATTGATAAACATCTTCTTTCGCACTAAATCTATAAGATTTATCACTACTGTGAAAGCCTAAGATTCGAGCAAGACCTCTAGGTAAAGTGTACTCTGTTCTTTCTTCTAGTGGGAAATGTATAGTAATTCTGAGGTTTGCCTCGTTAATTCTCAGCAGTATGCCAAATTCGCTAAGTACTTCTTTTAAAGAACAAAAGTTGTAGTAACCATCAGGTATTGTTATATGACTTACTTGATTGCCTTGTTCATCATTAACATTAATCCAATTATTCTGGGCCCCTTCAGATATGTTAACCCACATAACTTTAAAGCCAATTTCTTCAAGAGCAGCCCTACAACTCCCGCGCCTATTGTCAATTGGGTACGTTAAGAACACACGCTCGTTTTGCTTGGTTATATAGATGAACATCCTTTTTATAACTATTTAAAACTAATTTAAAAAATGGAACCTTTTAAATATAACGAAAGTGCTACTTACGATGTAGGAGCGTTTTATAATCCCAAATATTTAGACTTCAGCAATCTAACCATTGCAGTAGACGAATCATACGGCTGCCAAGTTAGACTTGTAAACCCACTAACTAAATATTCAAATCCGCCAATAATAAGTGATAGAGTGCCATCAGCATGGTCATCCCGCCTTATGTCGTTTTACCAGAATCAGTTAAATTTTGCCATTTACTGCGCAACTACTGGCTGCGGTGTTTCATATGCAAACCATTTAAACCATCCTAATCTTTTAGTAAGGTCAGTATATAACTTTCATGTTTATTACCAGTACAGACGAATACTAACTGAACTAAATGTAATCCTCCCTAACGACAGCGCGTTTAATCCATTCAACAGCCCAATAGACAATAATGCATATGAAAGAATCTGCAACGAATTTAACATTAATCCCTCAACTGATTTTAGACAAAAGTTAGACCGCAATCATGGGTTAGGCACATTGTATTTGTGGGGCGCAAAAAGAGAATATAATTATGACTACTGGCCTGGCCACACCTCTTTTCAACCAAACAAACAAGTTCGATTGGGATCCATAGAACAAAAACATCCTAATGCTTGGGCAACATTTATCTTAGATAAAAGTAAAGGCCTAACAATGCCAGGAGAGAACAGCATTTTACCAATCCTGGCTCACTTCGTCCTCAACCAGTTTCGGACGAAGTGACCCAGGTTTGGTAAAATGCTGTTCTCTGACAAGTAAGACTTCAATAACCAAAAATAACGATTATCTACAAACAAACATACTGTGTAGGGTTACCCGTTTTTTAATACTAATTTACTAAACTTTTCAGTTTAGTTTTTGTTTAATCCTGTGTTTTTCTCTGGTCATTTCAATAACATCATTTTCACGCAAACATTCATCAAATGCATCTCTGTCTTTCATGTGAAAATAAAACTACAGTTTTTAATGTCTCTAAAGTCTTTAAAACCGAGTTATATTTTTGACATAAAATCCACACATTACCCCAGCATGTCTTCCCCCTAAAGGCAAAGTTTTGACAAAGTGTTTCTCTTTTTAACTATGTCTCTTTCTGCTGAACAGTCATCTATAATAAATAGTTTTTTGCGTTCCTTCAAAAAATATAAAAAAGCGTTCTAGACACTCACTCAGTTTATTGCTAGGATTAACTAAAAATATGTTATCATCAGTCCATATAAACCTTCTATCATATATGCTTTGTTCCATTTAAGTGTTGGGCAGAAAATCACAATATGATCAAAATTATAACGATAAATTTGTTTGTACAGGTTGAGGATAAATATTGTTTTTCCACAACCAGTTTGTCCACAAATTAATGAACAATGAGGGGTTTTTGTCATAAAGTTTAACTGCTCCATAGTTTTAAAATAGAATTTAATCTAATCCAGTAATTGTTTTTATCATGCTCTCTGTCAAAACTTGTTCAGTATAATAAAATCCTATAAGGTCTAAATGTGTAAGATTAATCCAATTTAGTCCTGTAAGATCGTTTCTTTTTAGACTAATATTAATTTTGTCGCTGGTTGTTATGACCTTAATATCCTCACGTTGTGAAGAACGACGATGGTAACTTTAAGTTTTTCAACGTCTAAGTTTTTGCCACTAATAAAATTCCTTCATAAGATTGTCACTGACGCCCACAGCCCATTCTTGCCTTATCTTTTAAGACAGAAATTTCAAATATCATTGTGAACGTGTCTCCTAATTTGTGCGTGGAAAGAACTGTAATTTGTAGAAGCACCCTTTTAAAAAACCGTTTCTCTTCTGTGGAGGATGTACTGTTTTTCCCCATACGGCGTTATTTCAATCTCTTCCGACTATTGTCGTCCGGCATAAGACTACATGTAAAAGGGCCAGAGTTGAATGCTTTTCTGAAACTTTTTTGACGGCTAAAAAATGTAAATGGGCTTATGAATTCAAATTTTATTTCCCATTCAAAAATTTTGGTTCCAAGTGCCATTTGAGGTCAGGTTTTTGAACTATTTTATATTCATACTGACCAACATTATTTGCTTCTAGATTGCGCAGCTGTTCTAGTTTAGGAAACTTTTTGCTGTCGCCAACCTCTTTGCGTTTAAAATCACCATCTTTAGTGTACTCAAAACCATACAAAGCGCCTATCTCACCTTTTTGTTCAAAGTCTGCAACGTCTGCAAGGTCTTTTAATTCTAAAGTTATACACCTCACAGGTGCTAATGTAACTCCCGATTCATCTGGCCCACGCGACATTTTTTTAGTACAACTTATTATTTTATTCCAAAACAATGTGCAGGTTATCACATTTTACGTCTTTCCCCGTTTTGTCTGTGATTTTTATACGAAATGATCCGACGTTCCCACAAACTAATCTTTTAAACTGTAAATTAGGGAATTGTATAATTTCAAATCGCAATATGCAGCTTTCCCAGATGGAAGAGCTCTTAAAACAGTTGGGGGCCTTCCATCATATAAGTTTTCATTAGTGCTTAGCTCGTCCAAATGAACATAGAGTAATGAATGTAATGCAAGATTGAGCGGATTTTCCCCCTCAAACGTAGTTTCATCTGGCGCAAACTAAAACTATGAGTGGGCAGATTGCTAGTTGTAAAGCCTAGCATTTTAGCTAGCTCTCTATCAAAATCGGTATTTTTGTTCTTCAGGTTTGAATGTTAATATTGTTTTTTAGATTTGCATTGTTAAGTTTAAGAGTAATGCCCTAAGTTACTCATTGCTTCTTTTAGTGAGCAAAACCCGTAATAACCATCAGGTATTGTTAACTGGTGAACTTCGTTTGTTCCCTATCATATTTTGTAAATCTTATTTTTCCCCCTTGGATTTAGTAATATTAAACCATACGACTTTGTAGAAAAATTTCATGAAGCGCAACCATTTTGGTTCCACAATTGTTATCAATAGCATTGCTCTAAAAACGAAGGACGGTCTTGAGTTGTTATTGTTCAAACATTTTTTAAACGAAAATAAAAATGAGCGCGTTTAAATATAATACTAAAGCAAAATATTCTGTTGGGCCGCACTACCATCTTAAAAATAAGCAAACCGACACCCTCGACATTTTGTGACTCAGTCTGATGCCTTTCAAGTAAAGGTGATTTACTCCTTTGAAGAGCTATCTTAACCCTCCTATTAAAAACGACCACACCCAAAAGTTTTGGTTTAGTCATCCGATGCATTTTTAATCAGAACAGTTAAAACTTTGTTTGTGTTTTGTGCATAAACGGGTTTGTGGAGTGTCGTATGCTGATCTTTTAAAAATCACCCTGATTCCTTTGGTGAGGCAGTGTACAGTTTTCATTTCTATTACACCTTTCAGACGTATTTTGGACTGAACTCGAGCACCATTACCAAAGACAAAACGTTTAATCCATTCGGCAACAGAATAGACATGAAGGCTTTTGAAAGGATTTGTAACGAATTCAATATTAATGTTAAGACAGACTTTAGACAAAAGTGGATCTTAATAAAGGCTTAGGCACTCCTTATTTTTGGGGCGTGCACAGAAAGTATAAGTATGACTGGAATCCTCCTTACACATTTTTCTCTTCAGGCACAACTGTTCACCTAGGGTCCATAGAGCAAGAGCATAAAACAGCATGGACAACATTTATCTTAGACATATCTGGGGGCCTAACTAAAGCGGAATAGAACGAATAAACGACTCTTTTCGTACTTACGTTTGGTGTTTGCTAGGTTCGCAAGCACAAGCGAGATCGAGCATAACTGATTCTTCTACTGGCCTTGATGCACAAAAACAATACTTAGCAAATTTAGAGGACGCCATTAATTCTACAGTTGATTTACCTTCGAGTATTAAAAGGTACCAACATGTTTTACAATACGCAAGATCGAAAGTAGATTTTGCTGTCGGCACGGTTTATACATGCTGCCTTCTGACCTCAGACTCCAGGTAGGAACAATAATAAACTACAACAATGAAATCCTTGTAGCAGGCAATGAACAGAAGGTTGGGAAAAAACGATATAAATTCTGACCAGTAATATTACAAACAATAAAAAAACACCCAAGATTAATCATCCAATCCCCGAGGTTCAAAGCCCAAAGACTGTTGAAGACGTGACTTTGTTCGCGATGGCCATGAAAAATGAAAAGACAGCACTTTTTATTGGATTAACTGGTCTAGGATTACTTGGGTCTTTATCTTACAAAACAGTAAACCCAACTATTAAGAGAACTAATGCCCAAGTGCTCAGCCATAAAGCCAACTACTTTGCTTGCAGTAGACAAAAGCCAGCTAATAACACCCCCTAATATACCTGGCAAAGAGTCTATAGCTTTACCGGCTAATTTTTTTTAATAAACTCGCAAGATGATCAAGTTGTTTTTTTACCCATGATTTATCAGGAGATGGTGATGGAGGCACTAAACTTTGCCCTCCACCACCGCCTTAATAGCCATCACCAACGTACTTATTGCAAATCCAAAGGGCAGTTATAACGCTTGCTAATGTGACTCCCTGCTCTCTAAACAGTGTTCTTATTCGTTCTGCTAGCGTTGTGTTTTCATATAAAATTCTTCGGATAGTTTCTCTTTATTCGCTCACTTGAGTTCGGAATTGTTCTTGGTGTAGACAACTCTTGAATTATGCTGATCTTTGTTTACTAAGCTCTTTAGTCTTTGTTTTTTCCTTCTTTAACATCGCGCCCTAAGTGGCGCGTCAGCCTCAGCGAGTTTTTTTTTTCTTTTTCTATATGCTTATTTAGTTCATCCCGTTCTGCTAAATATTTTTTAATTCATCTCTGGTTATTTTTAAATCAGTATTAATGGCTGTTATTTTTTTGTAACGGCGGATCATCTATAGTTTTTAATGCTGTTTCTTCTTCTTCAGTGATTTCTTCTATTGTATTTATTGTTTTGTCTACTGTTTGACTTAAACTTGAAGTTCTATATTTGGGGTTCTGTTGGGGGTTTTGTTGTATGTTTTGAAGTTTAGCAACTGCTTCCACATCTAATTTTGTTCAGTAAAGCCCCAAAGGGGAATTTCCGCTCGCTCGCACTGAGCTTTTGTTAAAATTTTACCCATTTTACAAACTTTGAGAGTTTAGTTTATACGTAAGCAGAACACGTTCTCCTTTGTCGTTTCTAAAATACAAATGGTTTTCTTTAGTTCAAAATCATCAGGTGTATATAGTTTCAGGAGGTTCTAGTTCTAAACTTTGGTATAATGATCTGACTTTTCTTTCTGTTAATTCACGGGCCTTGCTCCCCTTCAGCTATTTCATCCTCCAATGAATCTCCGAGCGGTGCTGTGTTAAAGGAGTTCTTTCATCCATGTTTGGGGCCTCCAAGATCGCGAATATCAAAATCTTCACCCCCCAATTCCCGCCATGTTTTAAAATAATTAACTTTTTATTTTGTTTTATAAAAATGTCACAAGTATATGGCTCGATTCTTTACCCGAATAGAAAGCTGAAAGAACCCCATGGCGTGAAGGGAAATAAACGGAATATTACTGTTCCAAATAATCCATCTACATTGATGCGGGTCAAATTCTTACTGTTAAATTTCCAGACCTAGGAGCGGATGAATTTTATTGTGCCAGGGTCTGCACGGCTTACTTTCAAAATAGAACTCGCTTTAACAACAGATCCAACCAGAACAGTTGTCCAAAATTTGGGGCGGGCAATCGTTAAGAAAAATTTCTATAAAACTTGAGGGGGAAAAAAGTATTTTCTTTACACAATGCGACAATTTTTAACCTATTCTGATCTATGGCTAACCACGAATGAAAAGGGGAAAATCTTGGTTTCAAAGGAATCGGCAATGAAGAAGCACAAAACTTAGAATAGGCGCCGAACTCGCCTCAGGTGCTAAAGGCAGCAAAAAGGCTTTAGCTGTAAGTTATGCGTTTTGGTAAATCGCTTTTCCATTCCCCCGGATTTTGAGTTGTTAAAAGCGCATGCCCCATACCTTCAAGGGGCATTAAAAAAACAGATTGTTATACGAACTAACTTTAATGACTACAACGGTTATCAGATCAACAGACACCAAAGCAAAGTACAAGCATTTCTGACATCTCGTTAGAGTTTGATGTTGTTAGCAACTCTAATTTAGCAAGGCTGATTGGGCAACAATATGAGTCACAATTAAGTAATATATTACGAAAACGTGCGTCATCATTCAACATATCCTAAAAGCAGGGGAGACGCTATAAAGGAATTTTAATCTTAGTGTCACAGCAAAATCGCTTAAAGGTATTTTATTGCTGTGTGAAGATGAAGAACCATTTGCAAGAGCAAATGAAAAGTTTTTTAATCCAAAAATAACGAAAGTGCAATGTAAAAATTGATGGTAGTCCTAACCAAATCTATGCTAGCGGACTTAGACCTTATCATCATTTTGACGAAATAAGAAAATTGTTTGGGGGTGGGAGGGGTAGAAGTCCAACACAGACCCTTTCGTCTAAAGATCTACACCTTCACAGTGTTAGGCTTGACGATTATTTTAAAATCAAAATACGGTTTATGGTTGACCTAAAGTCAACAGAGGATAATCGTTGCATGGAAAAGGGGGGAACGGTTAAAGACGTAAACATTCAAATTGAGAAGAAAAAGAAGCCGATAAACCACTTAATGTACATTTGTTTTTATTAATTGATACACAGCTGAATATTGCAAAGAACAGATTAGACCAAATAGAATACTAAATTATTTTTCATTTTTAAAAAAGCAGCCTACTCAGGGTTTTTCCAAATGTGCCTACAGCGCCAGAGGTCGCCAAGAGAAGAGATAGTAGAAACCCCCGGGATAAAAACCTTAGATTAACCAACATTACACAAATGCAACAAAAACTAGAGCAGGACCTTTCAAAATACAGCAAAAAACCCAAAAAAAGGTATTTTGCTGCCTTTAATGCTGTTACCTATGTTAATACTGGACTTCAACTATAAGCGCTGCAAACAGCAGGAACGAGTGTTGGTCTTTTAGCAACGGGCATAGGGTAAACCCCCAGCTTTACCTCTAGGCGTTTTGTCTTTAGCTCTCGGCCTGTGTTCATTAGCTGTAGGTGCGCTAGCAAAAAAATAAAAACTAAACTCCAAAAGCACACAGCCATGGTTCAACTAATAACAGCTAAAATTAGTTCCTTTAAGCTGATTATAAATAAAGCACTAGTTTACTCAAACAAACACGGATGAAGAATTTAATCGTTTACAGGCCGATTTTGATGACTACAAAAGACAAAAGTTTGATCTTTAAAAGAAGGCGAGGGCAAGTTTTTTTTCAACAGCCAGACCCCGAGCAGATAAAAAAGGAATTTCTTAAAAAAAGTAAACGAAACATTAAACTCCCGTTCTAAACAGCTCCCCATTAACAACGCCAAAGGGTGTTTATAAATTTTGTTTATGAGTTTTAAGCACAAAAGACCATCGATATTAATTAATTATTTTTTTGATTTAAATAAATATTTTGAGTTAGAAAAGAAACTCAGCATGGATAAGATATATGAAGGCCAGACGAATTGTTTGAAGCAATGCAAGAAGATTTATCAAGAGCACGAATGATATTGATTTAGAAAGTCATTGCCAGCAGCGTCGGCAAGTGTTGCCATGCTATTTCCAAGTTCCGGTAAACTAACCCAATAGACCCGCCATTTAAAATAATGTTAGCTGTTTTAATCGACTATATAACAAAAAATGAAGAAAACCTAGAAGTCTGGGTCTCGACTAAACAACAGAAATTCTTTCTCATAATGACTTTAAAACCCGGTTGGGCAGACCAGCTGCTTACACAGTTTGATGTAGCCGCCGAAGAAGCTAAAATGAGAGGCTCTGGTTGGTCAGAGGGCGAAGTCTTAGAGATCAGATTAAAACAGTCTAAGTATGCACCCATTGTAGGCAGGTCTTACATTCCACTACCTCGAGAGTTGGTTTCAAAAAAAAGCAGTTTTAAACATAAAGAAACAGAACAACAAATGTTTCATGTGGTGTGTTCTCGCAAGGCTGCATTATATCCGCAAAAACGCAGAGAGAGTGTCTAACTATCGTCCTTACATCAATGATCTTAACTTTAGTGGAATATCCTTTCCTGTTAGCGTGGATTCCATTGTCAGTTTGAAGAACAAAACAAAAACCAAAACTGTTATGTCTACACATGGGATGAGGAAACAAATCTACAGCCGATTTAAAATGTCCCCAAAAACAGCCCCAAAAAATAGGCGAACCAGACAAAAATCATGTTGACTACAACTGATGTTTTCACCACGGGCTACCGCATTACACATTGATACGAACAATGAGTAAAAATAATGCAGCAACTTCAAAGATGGGCACAAACAAGAATTCTGTAGAAAATGTTTAACAAAAATGCCCTCTGTTCAAGCCGCAAGCGAACATAAGAAACATTGTATCGGCCCAATTGACTGTAATACAGAACTAATTACGCCCCCAGAAGGCAGTAAAGTTAGTTTTTAAGAACTGGAAACGGATGCAAAATTTTCCATATGTTGTTTACGCAGACTTTGAGTCGCTTATTGTTTTCCCTTTTGAAGGGCCAGCGCCCCAAAAACTTCGGAAAAAAAGTCTTAATGAGTAATCATCAGATTTGGGTTTATTTTCCTTCATTATTGTCAGGTCGGATGGCGCCCATTCAACGCCAGAATTATACAGAGGACCAAATGCGGCTAGAAGATTTTTACAGCGCATGCAGCAAGTGCGTAATGATTGTTCTAAATCTGAATTTATCTGAAATCATGATGACGCCTGAAGACCAACAACAGTATGACTCAGCCACACATGTTGGATTTGTGGTTTAGAACTCAGTGAAGAAGCAACAAATCCGACAGTAAGAGACCCTGATCACATTAGTGGAAAGTTCAGAGGAGCGGCGCACAGTAAATGCAATCTTCACTAAAGTTTGAACCAAAGACATGGAAGCTGCCTATATTCTTTCATAACTTGCGAGGTTTACGACTCTCATCTTATAATGAAAGCAGTGGGCGATGCCTTCAGGGTGTCATGCATTGCACAGTCATCAGAAAAGTACATGTGTTTCACTTTAAATAACATGTCTTTTTATGACTCTATGCAGCACATGATGGGTTCATTAGAGTCGCTGGCTATGTCCTTAAAGTCCTGCCCAATAACGGAAGAATATTTGACCCAACGCTTGTTAGAAAGGGCGTTTACCCTTATGAGTACATGAAACAGTTGGGAAAGGTTTGACGAAGACACACTTCCGCCTAAAGGCGCGTTCTTTTCTAGTCTTAGAGGAAAGGACATCAGTGATTCTGATTACCAGCATGCTCAAGATGCGTGGCAGAAGTTAGAGTGTAAAACGATGGGAGACTATCATGATTCCTACTTGATGGCTGATACATGTTTGTTGGCGGACGTCTTTGAAAATTACAGAAAGACCTGCATGAAACATTACAGCCTGGATCCTGCGCATTACATTTCTGCGCCCTGGGATGAGTTGGGATGCTTTCTTAAGTTTACAGGAATACAGATTGATTTATTGTCTGACCTACCAATGATTCAGATGATTGAAAACGGATTGCGTGGAGGAATTAGTATGGGTCGCATCATTATTGTAAAGCAAACAACAAATACTTAGACAACTATGATCCAAGTAATAGGTCTAACTATCTCATGTATTTAGACGCAAACAATCTGTATGGTTGGGCAATGGCGCAACCACTTCCATTACGTAACTTTAAAATGTACACAGGCGGTGATCCGAAAAATATTCAAAAAGCATTAAAGTGGTTGGGCAGTTTGACGCCGGGTCAACAACGTGGTTTCATTCTAGAAGTTGACTTAGAATATCCTAATGAACTCCATGACTTGCATAACGACTATCCGTTAGCCGCCAGAAAGCCTAAAGATGAATCCAAGAGAGCCGCCTAAACTTGTGCCTAATCTTCATGGCAAAAAAAAAAAATGTCTGCCATTACAGACTTCTACAATTTTATTTAAGACACGGTTTGAAGTTGACAGCTGTTCATCGTATAATTGCTTTTGATCAAGAACAGTTCATGAAACCATACATCATGAAGAACACTGATCTTAGAACTAAATCCACAGATGCTTCGGAAAAAGACTTTTTCAAGCTGATGAACAACAGCTGTTTTGGAAAGACTATGGAGAATCCGCACAAGCGCAAAGACGTTAGATTAGTCACCAAAGAGAACGAAGCAATTAAGCTGACTTCAAAACCTAATTTCAGGACTTCAGAAGATTTCATGATCGGCTTTTTGGCATAATGATGAAAAAAATGAAAGTCAAATTGGACAAGCCTGTATTTATTGGGTTTACTGTTTTAGAATTATCAAAGCTTTTGATGTTAGAATTTCTTTACGACTACTTTAAGCCCTCGTATCCAGAGTCCAGAGTACTTTACACAGATACAGACAGTTTTGTTATAGATATCCCTACTGAAGACATCTATAAAGACATGGAAATTAGAAGTAGCTAAAGGGCAAGCAGGATGGTACGACACATCCGATTACCCTAAAGATTCGCCTTTGCATTCAATTACTAACAAGAAGGTTTTAGGAAAGATGAAGGATGAATTATCTGGAAAGGTGATCAAGGAGTATGTGGGGTTAAGGTCAAAAATGTACAGTATTTCGAGCCAGGAGAAAACCATTAAGAAAGCAAAAGGAATATCTCGCAGTGTTGTGCAGTCAAACATATCACATGACAACTACAAAGAAGCATTGTTTGACAATAAGACTTTTCATCATGACAACGTAAAACTGCGATCTAATCTACATGAGATCAACACAACGGTTGTAACAAAGAAGTCATTAGATAGAACAAACACAAAACGTGTGTTTGTTAATCCAGAGTTTTCATATGCAATTGGTCACAGGAGAACAGTATAATTACATATTTTCTTCACCAAAGAGTATATATTCGGGTTCATATCTTTCCTGAAATTTATTTAGAAGATCAATCACATCATCTTCCAATTCATTCAAAATTTTTCTCATGTTTGCTTGATGTGCTCGAATTTTTTCTATTATTTTAAAATATTCTTTTCTCCATCTTTGATAGTCAAAAATTTGGGATTAGGGGCTGTAAGTGCCCTGGCCGCTGTGCCTTGTGCCAAGGAATCCTCTTAGTTGTTTCTTCAACAGCAGAATACGTATCATTTGATTTTTGCATTAATTCCCTAATAGCAGAACACGCCCTAAATGATTCTCATAGTAATTCACAGGTCTCTTATTTTATCCTTCTTGCTTCCGTTCCACGTTCTTTCTTTTGGGCTTCCATTTTAAACTTAAATATATTTTATGTAATTAATTAAAGCGGAACTGTGTCTGGTGGGATTATCTGCAGTTCTTCCTTTACAAAAGATCTTTGAGGAGCTGGTTGTTTTGTTGTGCCAGTTTCTCGTAAATAATACATGGGCGGATTCATCTTTACAATTCTTTTTATTTCGTATGGATCGACACTCCAAACTGGATCGGTTGCCCTGATGCGAGTGTCCCCTTCTGCTTCCCCCGGTAAATAAAGGTACCTTACTTTCAAACCAAATGGTAATAGTTTGCTGGATGAAGACTCTCTTCAACAACATTTATTGTTTTTCTTTTGATTGCTTGTACTGGTTTTAGGCCTTTAAATTCTTCATTATTCATTGCGCGCAAAACTGAGGGCAGTCTTCTAACCCATTCTGTGTTACGAGAATTGTCAATAAGCTCTCTGTGATACTGGTAGGAGAAAAGTCTTTCAGCTAACTGTTTGTTAAAGTTTTCGACTAAAGCCTGTGATCTGTGAACTCCTGGAATGCCTCTTTTAATGGTAACTCTATGTTTCAACAATAATTGATTCACTTGGCCTTTAAATTCTTTTCCGTCATCGACTTGAATCATGCGAGGATAAGTTAAAGGACCTCGCTGGTATATCAGCTGTATAGCGACAGCAACAGCAGAAGCACTCTTTTGTGTTAATGGTTCCGCATCTTTGTATCTTGAAGCTATGTCAATGACTGTAAGTGCGTACTTAAATCTTTTTCGTCTAATCGTATCAGAGGGTAAATATAGAAGGTCCATTTGATGGGTGTCGTTTGGAGTTGTATTGACAAAGTGTGGTCTCTGTATTCGTCTAGGCGCAGGTAAATAAATTTGCCAAATCGCTTGTTTAGATAACCATTCTTTTGCTGTTTGTTCACTGACACCAGCTGCTTCGCTTAGCTTTTTAATTGCTGTGATTCCCTTCCAATATCCTTTTGGTGAATAATAGATTTTGTTTCATTTTTTATTCAGCTGATATTATGCGCAACAAAATACACGACAGTCATACCAACGACAATAAACGCGATTTCTTGCATCTTTTGTTTTTCTGATGGTTGATAAAAAGTTGCTGAATTTTGGTGGGGGCAATGTCTGGATTGGTTTGCCCGTTACTAGATAATACTCTTTTATTGCTTGATCAACATCTTTAAATGTGTAAGCTGCATGTCCCTGTTTTTTCAGTGTGTTATTAATAAAATCTAACTGCTCAATTCTCTGCTTTTCATAGCGATCTTGTGCCGCAGCTAGTTGCTCCACAGCTTTGTTATGTCTTTTTCTCTCGTCGTCATCCCGTAGTTTACTAAATGCGTAATTACTTCCGCTAAAAGCAAGCGCATTCACCACAGCGCCACCTATCATCATTACGAGTGAAGCCATTTTTTATAAATGTATTTTTTTTACATATTTATATTCTCTGGAATTATTCCTTGCTTAACTAGAAAAATCTTTCGTAGCGAGCGAAGCTGCAATAATAGCAATCAGTTTTGCTGAATCCTCAAAGTCTAGTTTGCCAAGATCTGCCGGTTTTTATTTTTAACAGGCTTTTACCAAGCATTGAGTATCCTACACTTAGGCCTCCAATAACGGCAGAATGGTATACAAGGTTGGCAATAGTTTTTTCGGTGCTCATTTTAAAAAATAAAATAATTATAATTAATAAAAAACATGAACAGCGATGATCTGCTAGAGCTACAGAGCGGCCTACACAGTCTTGGACTTACAAATGAAGAAGTTGATGATCAAGCTATTATGCCCAAAAAGGAAAGGCTGTATTCTTTGGCAGCATGTGGAAAAACAAAACAGTTCCTCGGAACTGAATTCAGCATAGAACAGGTTCAACAGATGTCGCCGCATGACATTATAAAGTATCACAACAGGTATGAGGCGCAGCTGGGGTCTAGAATGGTGAAAAGCGTTGGGCAAACAGTTCTTAGTTTGTACACTAAACTAGTCAGCAAATTTGCTCCCATTGATTCTGAACAAGATTTTATGTATGATTTAACGCAGGATCCAGTTTTAACAAAGTCATTAGAGTCTCTAAGCTGTGATTTATATTACAGATTTGGAACATTGTTATTGCCACTAATCATGGGATTAATTACTTTTAATCATATAGATTTATTTCCCTTCAAAATGAACGAGTCGGAAAATCAGCAGAATCAGGAAACATTGAATCAGAAAACACTGAATCAAGTCGAGAAAGTGACGAGTGAAAAGCTAAAGCATCCTGGGCGTGTTGCAGCAGGAAAAAGAGTAGCAGAGTTAAACAGGCAAAGAAAATTAAAGTTACAATCACAGAATATAACTCATAATGAAAACATAACACCGCCAACGCCAACAGTTGATCCAATGCCAGCTCCAGAACAAGAGCAAGTTAATTTAAGGGCACCAAAGTCTTCATGGAATATTGAACTCAAAACTGTTGCCATTTTTGGCGCCATGGCTGCTGCTGGGGGCGGTTATTACGGTTATAAAATATATAAAGAATGGCAACAAAAACAAAAGCAGCCAAAAAAATCTGAACCACTAAATACAGAAGAAGACAACAGCACGCCAGCACCGCCAATAACAAAAAATCATTTTGATCCATTTAAAATGCAATAATATTTTAAGAACTTAAATTTAAATTTTTTGGATAAAAATAGATCATGGAGGATTATTATTTGTTTAAAATGATGAAGTCAATAAATAAAGACATGGAGTCTATAAAAGACATTTCCATAGACCAGAATTGTAATCAATGCGGTTGCTTAGGATGTAAGAACTTCATTAAGATTTATGCTAACCAATCTCGCGCCGAAAACGCTGAGCAAAACATCCTCAGCGATGACGCGTTTTTTGAGGCGTGTGTGTACTATATTAGACATCTACTATTTAAGACAAAAACATAGATTGTATTTTTTTGATAATTATAAGATAACTTAAATAAGAACTTGGTTGTACTTAGAGGATGACTTGAGGATGACTTGAGGACGACTTGAGGATGACTTGAGTAAGAACTTAGAAGTGACTTAAGTAGAAACTTAGAAGTGACTTGGGGTGACTTAAGGATGACTTGAGGATGACTTGAGGACAACTTGAGGATGACTTGAGTAAGAACTTAGAAGTGACTTGAGGATGACTTGTGAACAACTTGAGTAAGAACTTAGAAGTGACTTGATCAAAAACTTAACTAAGAACTTGAGGTGGCTTAAGGTAACTTTAAAAAAAAAATTTTTTTTAAATTTTTTTAAAAATTTTTAAAAAAATTTTTTAAAATTTTTTTTAATTTTTTTTTAAATTTTTTAAATTTTTTTGTTTTAAATTTTTTTTTTGTATTTTTTTTGATTTATCTCCCTTTAATTATGGAAAAAAATATAATTACCTCCCCTGAATAAATTATCTATTTATAGATCAGTGAGAGAGAATTGATTATTAAAAGTTGTGTTTTTGTGTTTAATTTGCTAAAGTTTTAATATAAATATTGTACAAAGTAGCTACTAAAAAGTACTTTAAAGCACAGTTGTTGTTTAACCTTTAAAACTATTCTGCTTGAATAAAAAACAATTTTAATAAACCCCCCAATTATGCATAAACACCATAAAATTATGAAGCTTTCAGTTTGTACAGTATATATATTAATCCTAAAAGTGTAAAGTTGGGAATATGCCTGCGGTGGTTTTGTGCTTGTTTGTGTGGGTTTGAAAAGTCTAAATTTGGCCCTATTTCTGCCCTCTAAGTGACCCTTCCAATTTTCGTGTTTCGTCTAGGTCACTGGCGCGGCTATAAACGCCCGCAAACCACAATGTGTTGTCTGGGTCACTGGCGTGGCTATAAACACCGCAAACCACAATGTGTTGTCTGGGTCACTGGCGTGGCTATAAACGCCCGCAAACCACAATGTGTGTGTCCTAGGAAGGGCCACTGAAAAGGGGGTAAAAGAATTGCCCCAAACTAGACAAACTGAAAGTAGGCAACCAAGTGTAGAAATACCACTATTAGAGGCATATTCCCAAACTCTTCGCATCTAGCCACATTATCTGTGATCCTCTGGATCTGGCTTGGGCCCTAGGGCGCCATAGGGTCTCAAGTTAGACCCATGGGTGATCAGTAATGTGGCTAGATGCGAAGAGTTTTGCTTTTTTTTTATTGAAAAGCATCCATATTTTCTATTTATATTCTTTTTTGTTTTATAAAAAATGAACTCATATGGTTGTGACCTCGATCCATACAGAAAAGAGAAGGAACCCCATGGCGTAAAAGGTATAAGGCAGACTGTAATTAGCGTAAATACTCCATCAACAGTTCAGCCTGAACAAACTTTAATAGTCAAGTTTCCTGATCTTGGCGCTGATGATGTTATAATGCAGGCACTGCTAAACTATCATTTAAAATAGATATTACATCGGCAGATCCTAATGCTACTGTTGTTGCTAATTTAGGCAGAGCTATCGTTAATCATATAGCAATCAAACTAGAGGCAGAGAAGTCTTTGTACTAGGCGAGGCAGACATTTTTGCCCTCTATTCTGATCTATGGCTGCCTAAAAAAGAAAGAAAAGAGAAAGTTTATCAGGGAATACAAGATTTTTAAACGGTCTTAAGCACAGGCTTAAAGCAGGGGATGCGAAGAATGATGTTAAGGATGAGGCAGTAGCAGAAGCATTTGGCAACAGATTCTGCATCCCTCTAGATTTTGAGTTGTTAAAGACGCATATGCCATATTACCAAGGCGCACTAAAAGAAAAACTTACTTATCATCTAACATTTAATCCTAGCGGTTCTGTCGTTCTATCTGAAGATCCTTTAGCAAAATACACAGTTAGCGACATCTCTCTTGAGTTGATGTTGTTACTAACCCTGGACTGGCCAGAACAATCTTAACCAGTATAAAAGTAAAACGGTTATTTATTATGAAAACGTTATACACGCCATTACAGAAAATAGAAACAAGCGAGACACTCTTTGGAACATACATCTAAATCAGTCTCTGAAGTCTTTAAAGGAATTTTGTTCTTGTTTACTGAAGGAACAACTCCTTTTCAGAGAGAATCAGAAGCGTTTTATAATCCAAAAATTGAAAAGGTTGACTGTGTAATAATGGCAAGTCTGATCAGTTGTATTCAGGGCGTGGCTTTTACCTCACCAACACTTTGATGAAATAAGAAAGTTGTTCGCTGGAGGTAGGCAAAGGGATCCTGCAGTTGATCGTGTATGTAAAAAAACTTCGCCTTTATGATGTAAGACTTGAAGACTACTTAATAACAAAATATGGGCTGTGGCTGGATTTTAGATCTACATTTGACAACAGATTGTTTGGAAGTGGAGAAAGGATAGGGCAAGACGGTATAAAAATAAATATTCACAAGAAAGCAGACGGAAACGCCCCAATAAAAATGCACATTTTATGGTTTGTGATGCTCAGTTAAACATTGAGAAAACAGGCTAAAAGACGTGGCTTATTAAATGCAGAAGAAATATTCTAATAAAAACAGATGGATAGCTTGAAGTTTCTGCCCAAAGATCCGACTTGTTCTCTTATCTGCGGGATTACTGGGTGTGGGAAAACTGTCTTCGTACTTGATTTGTTACAAACAATATACAGGTTTCATTACGAACACATTGTTATATTCTGCACAAACATTAAGCACAACAAGTCTTACAAAGAAAGGAGTTTATTTGGACAGACGATAATATATTTTTAGTTGATCCTAGCGACAAACTGAGCGACTGTTTAGAACATTACTATAGACTATTTGAGGGAACTGAAAACACTGTTATTATTGATGACTGTTCAGCTGAACAAGACATTGTTAAAAAAAAGAAAAGCTCTGTCAAAGCTGGCCTTTAGTGGGCGCCACGCCTTAGTTTCTGTGTGGCTCTTAACTCAAAAATATAATGCTGTCTTAAAAGACTTTAGATCGCAGTTAAAAATCGGTTGTATTATTTTACACTAAGGACAAAGATAGTTTTGAAGAATGTTTTAAATGAAAACTATATTATAAGGACAAAGATGAGTTAAAAAAAATAAAAGAGCAGTTAGAAAAATCTAAGCACGCTAAGCTATGTTTACGGACTGACCCCCCAGTTCAATACGTTTGTTTATTGTAGATTGTTTATTATTTACGCTTATAACAATTTGTTTTATTATTATTTTTATATTATAAAAAGAATGTCTCGAAGGCCAGAATCAAAAGCGGAGCTAGCTCCTAAATGTGTTGCAGTAGAGCTAAAAGACCTAGCAGACACAACGAGTTTGATCTAATAGGGTGCCAGGAAATGTTTATGGATTTGAATACACAGATGATGGGGTTTACAAACGAACAGAAATTGAAGACAAAAAAACGACAGCAGTTCCTACCCTAGAAGATATAAGAAATTTAAGGGCAAACGATTTTGGCAAACATGAATACAAACTTCATAAAAGAGAGGGAAAGCTTGGGCGTTGCTTCTGAAATTGCTTGGAATTTAAAGTTTGAACTACGAAGCCCCAATGTATACTTTGATAAGGAAAACAATTTTAGAAAGGCTTTGAATGAGGCCCCTTTCTTGTTAGCCTGGTTCCAGGAACACAACAGAAAAAACAGATTAAAATAACTTGGCATGGTTTTTGAATATATGCTACAGAGAAAGAAGTCCGCTGAAGTGGGGAATGACACTGTCGGCTTAGAATTTACTCCAAAGATACTGCCACTACCTAGGCAAATGACGATGCTTTTTCGCTTATTTATTACTCCGAGGGAGGACGATCCTAGTTTGCCAGAACATACGTTAATCAGAGGCATACAAATAAAGGCTGAACACTTGGATGCTCCTCTTAAGCTTGGTATTGCAATTACTAAAACGGAGACAAAATAAACACCCATGTATCATCTGACAGGTTTACTGTGATGTTGACAAAGACAAACTAACAGTACTCGACTTTATTCTCATTAAGTTGTTTGATTTTATTGCGTTTTACTCTGTTAATGAAGTGTGCAGAAGGATTAATAAGAAGACATGTATAAGATTAATTATAAAAAAATAATTCTCATTTAAAAATGGAGTTCAACAGTTTAGATTAAGCAAATAACTGAACTTCAAAAGGAAATAGAAAGCGACTTGAAAAGTATAGAGTTACTGGAAGAAATATGTTTAAAGTTTAAATACTTTTCTTATGTAATTTCTGGTCCTCGCTGTAGCTGCGTAAGTGCTGGTCTAGTTTGTGTTTTACCCCCCGGGGTGGGCGCCAGTCTCTTTAGCATTAGGGGGTCTTGGTTTTTTTTTAGGCCCCATTCTATGTTTGTAAGCGTTTTTTAAAACAATTAACCCCTAAATTACAAAAGAACACTGCCATTTTTCCCCTAGCTCCAAAACTTTGTTCATTAAGTTTAAGAATAAGCAAATCTTTCGGGGGGAAAAAAACATTACAGGAAAAATTTTCAGAAGTTTTGGAAATTGTGAGGATTTAGACGAAAAAAAAATTGAATTTCAAAAGGAGGGGAGAAAGCTTTACTTCACGCAGTAGACACTGATGAAATTAAACAAAACATTGAAAAAAAAAACACACGACAGTTAAAACCCAAAAAGGCAAAAAAAAAAAAAAAAGTTTAGCAAAAAAATAAATACTATTTTTTTGTTAACTACTGTTTTTTGGTGGGAAAACTTGCAGCTCTTCAAAAAAAGGATCTTTTAGGGGGAGGTTTTTTTGGTAGTACACCGTAAAAGAGAGGTTCTCTTAAAAAAAAATTTACGGGGGGTTGTTTAGTTCTTTCAAATTTTTCATATACGCTAGTCCATATAGTCTGGGGCTCTTTTTTAAATCGCCTTGGCCCCCAGGGCATAAAAAGTATTTCGTTTGCCAAACGGAAAGGTTTTTGAGTCCCTGCACATCTTCAGTAATGCTAATTTTTTTTTTTTTTGTCGCGTTTTGGCTTAAACCCTGTGCCTTAAATTCTTCGTTGTTATGGCAGAAAGATGCGGCAATCTCCTAACCATTCTGTGTTAGGCGCTCTATCCTTTAATTTCTCTGTGATATTGATAGGTAAACGGGGTTTCAGTGGTTTTTTAAATTTTTCTTAGGGTTGTGATCGTGGTTGCCTGGGATCCTCTCTTAACTGTAACATGATGTTTTAAAAACTGGTTTACAGGCCTTTAAACTTTTTTTCCATCTTCAATGGTTCTTTTAGGATATTTAATGGACCTCGCAGTATATTTTTGTAAAGCCACGCACAGCAGTGGCTTTTATTGTTAAAGGTTCAGGTTTTGTATCTTAAAACCATGTAAACAACTGTCAGAGCTCTTAAATTTTTTTTCTTAAAATTTTGTTGGGGAAAATACGAATCCATTGGTGGGTGTCTTGGAACTGAGTTAAAAAAATCTGGCCCTTTTTATTCTTTTTGGGGCAGGCAAAATATTTTGCAAATTGCCTGTTTGAAAAGCCAGTCTTTCGCATTGTTTCAGACCTCTAGCAGCTTACTCAGTTTTTAAATTTGCAGTTTTTCCCTTTAACCCCTTTAGGAGAATAATATTTTTTGTACTTCGTTTGTCCTAAGAGGACTGTTTTTTAAATTTGTATTTTTAATTTGTTTTTTAGATTGTTGTGCAAAGAATACAGATTGCCCCCATAGCCCCCACAATAAAACCAAATTTTGCTATTTTCTGTTCCTTGTGGTTTAAAAGTCAGTAGTTCTGGCGGCGGTGATGTAAGAAACTTCTTTCCCGTCCAAAGTATATCTTCATTCCCTCACCCGTCTGTAATGTGTGCTTGATGGCCCTTTTCCCCTTAACTTTTTTTTAAAAAGTCTAAGGAGCAATCCCCTTTTTCAAAAGCGTCTTTCCCTTAGAAAATCTTCTTTTGCCTTGTTAGCGTTCACTTTCTTCATGGACCGCTTTTTATAAACATATAATTGTTTCCCAGGAAGGCCAAGGCTTTAACAATAGCTCCTCCTACCATCAAAAATACCTGCCTTTTTTTTTAAAATAAAATATTTTCCTTGAATTTAAATTTTCTATAAACAATTTTTTCGGGGTAACCCCCTGTGCAAAAAGAAAGTTTTTTGACGCAATCCCTTGATAATTACCTAAAACCCTTAAAAAACGCCCTAATTTTAACCCCTTCCTAGGTCACCCCGGTTCATTTCAAAATTTTTTTGGGCTCCCCAACTATAGCCTATACAAAGGGCCCGTAATTACAGCAGAGTGGTAAATCGTTTGTAATCTTTTTTTTATATTTTTTATTAACTAAAAAAATAATTAAATAATCATAAAAAAAAAGTGTCTATGTGCTTTTTAATCAGAAAATTTTTGTTTTTAAAAGCTAAATAAAGTTGAACTGTTTTGGGAATCTTTTTTTCCCCATTTTTGGGGTTTATCCCTAACAAAATTTTGCAAGGGTTGAAAAAACATAACACCAACGTAGGCACAGCTAATTAAACCCAGCTTTAAACTCATTTTTTAAAAGTATTTTTTATTTTTTATTGTTTTAAAAATGGATTGTGACGAACTATTAAAGTTGGGGCGGGCAGACTACCCGAGAAAAAATGTCAAAAAGAAAGATTATATCTTGGCTGCGTGCGGAAAAAATTGACGTATTTAGGGTTTTGAATTTGTATTGAACGATCAAAAAAACTCCCATTCAGAGTTGAGAGGTACTCGTGGGTACGAAGAAGCTAGGGTAAAAAAATGGTTAATCATTTGGTAGAAAAATGATTAGTTTATATGCTAAGTTGTAAGAAAGAGGGCCCAGTTGTTCAGAAGAGATTTAAAATTACGACTTATCACAAGACCCGGTTTTTAAAACAGCCTAGAAATTTGGAGGGAAAAGTTTAAGTTTTGGGGGCTATGTTATGCCCATTCATATGGGGGTTAATTACTTTTAATCATTTTAATTTTGATCAATTAAATTTAATCGCAATAAAAAAAAAGAGCGTTCGGGAAGAAGACCCCACAGGAGCCCGCCGGAGAGAATGTAGCAGGGGCAATGTGCCACAAGTGGAATGTTTAAGGCTAAAAAATCCGGGACGGTTGAGGTGGGCTTTAAAACTGGTGAATGGAACAGATAAAAAAAATAAAAACCAAATCAGCAAAAAAAATTTTTTGTAGAAACAGTTTTGCCACCGCCAAAACAAAAATTAACAACAACACAATACAAAAAAAACGTAAGATGTATTATTTGTTTGGGAGTTTTGTTGGGGGGGTTGGGGGGGGTTTTAGATAAAAAATTGTCTAACGCATATTGCAGCAAAGTCAAAAAACCCCCACAACCCAGTAAAGAAGAAAAACCAACTTCTGAAAAAAAGAGAGCCCCTCTGTTGTAGCCCCTTTTTTTTTTTAATGTTTTTAAAAATAAAAAAAGTAAAAGTTAAGAACTAAAAAAGTACAATTTAAGTTATTTATAAAAAAGTCTTTTTAAGTTAAGTGCAAGAAAATTTACAAGAAAGGACAAAAAAAAAATTTCTTTTTTTAGTCTGTTAGGTTCCAAAGTTAAGTTCTTGTTATGTTTTTAAGTAAGTACTAGTTGGGTTTCCTAATTTTAAAGTTTTTGTTAGGTTCAAAATAAGTACTAGTTAGGTTCTTAAGTTGTACAAACAAATCAGTCAAGTTTAAACATTTAAAGTTTCCAATCCCCCAGCATATGAAAATCAGGATTGAGTAAGTTTCTTGTTTTTTGTTAGGATAGTGATTTCTTTTGTTAACGCAGTTGTGTTTACTTGTTTAAGAGTGAGCGCCAGTTTCCATTTGTGTGGAATTATTTGTTTCAAGAGAGCTTGCTTGTGTTTCGTGAGTTATATTTTTTTTGACAACTTCTTTACTTTTGCCCTTTGTTTTTTTCTTCAGAAGTTGGCTGGAACGTTACTATTCGGCGCAAACCAAAATATTCTTTAATAACTGTCCCTTAAGCATCCTTTATCTTTCAATTTCTTTTTTGTTCCGTTGAATGTAAGGATGTTTTTTGGATAGTCGCCATGTGTCGTACCCCCCATCAGTTCCTTTAGTACTTCTGTTTCTAGTCTTTGTAAAGTTTCTTGGGGAACGTCTGAAAAGGTCAGTGTCTTTGGGAAAGGCTTTGTTTGGGTTCAGCGGTTTTTTTAAGTAGTCTACAGAAATTTTAAAACAATAACTTTGAAACCCCAATCAGTAAAACCCCTAAACACGGTTGTCCCAATTAACATCTTTTTTCTTCATATAATGCCAACAGGTGTCGTTAATCTTCTTAAAGTCTTTATAGTTAGGTTTTGAGGGGCCCCTTTAATTTCTTGGGTTTTTTTTTGAAACTAAATTTTAAAAAATCTTTCGTTGTGTGTTCTCCTTTGGGTTTTTCAAAAAGCTGTTGTTCTAAGTTTTTAAAAAAGTTTTTTTTCTGAAGGTCAGTGGCTTTGGGGTTTTAAGATCGTGTTCTTTTTGATGTTGGCCCCATAAAAAAGGGTTTTGGTCACAGGCAATTATTTTATGAACAGCAGTCGTTTCGTGTGTCTTAAGTAAAAAAGTAACAGTCTGTAATGACAACATCTTGTTTTGTGCCTAAGTTGGGGAAAAAGTTTGGAGGTTCGTGGGAATTTACTTTAATCTTTTCGCGGCTAGGGGGGGAACGTTGTGGGTATGTAAATTTTTTAGGATATTTTAAGTTACTTCCAAGTTTTTTCTGGTGGGGTTTCAGGGGTAAGTGTGACAACATACTTAAACAGTGTTAACTCGGAGGCCCTTTTTCTTTAAAGTTTCTAGTGGAAGCGGTTGATCAGGCCCACCCATAAGATTGTTGGTGTCTAAGTAATTAGATGTTAGATGGTTTGGTGGGGTCATAATGTCTAAATATTATTGTTGGCTTTGCAGAAGGATGTGGGCCATGCTAAACCCCCCCTTTAAAACCCTCTTCAAAAATTTTTTGGGTGGGGGTAGATCAGAAATTAGTCAATCTGAAAGTTTGTAGACTTTAGAAGGCTCCCAAAATGCCCCGGGGCGGATGTAATGTGATGGTCTAAGTTGTAATGTTTCATGCAAAGTGATCTGTAATTTGAAGCGCTGCTAATAAAAACACGTCAGCATCAAAGTAATGATGTGTTTGTCCCCATCGTTTTACAGTGTAAATTTGTCCAGGCTTTTTGGGGTTTCATAGTCAGAGTCAGTTATGCCTCCGCTCTAAGACGGTGTAAAAAATCTTCCTTAATGGTAGCGCTTGTCCAAAACCCGTCCCCCGAGTCCCTGTATTAAAAGGGGGTAAAAACCTTTGCGCATAAATGGGTCAAAATATTGTTTTATTATTGGGAAAAATCTTGTAGAGATTCCCCCTAAATTACCAACTGCCATAGTGTTTGGGGTTTATCATAAAAAAGGAAAAGAGTCAAGAGTAATTTTATGTACTTTTTGAAGACTGTGCAAAGCAGGTAACCCCCTTTTTTCAGAGGGGCATGCTTGCTGTTTAAAAGAAATCGTAGCCCCTTAAATTATGAAAGAAGTAGGCAGTTTCCTTTTAAAGGGCAACCCTTTAAATGAAGTTTCAATTTTGTTGTGCCCCCCTTAAAAATTTCAGTAAAGTGATGTGGTCTTTTGCGTTGCCTAATAATTCTTTTTGCAAAAACCAGAGGTGTGTGAGTATAAGTTCTTGGTCTTCAGGGGTCAAAACAATGTCTGAAAGAAATTTGTTGGGTTTGGGTAACTGATTGCGAAATTGTTTCATCGCTCTAAAAAAATTTTAGCTGCGTTGGGGCCTTGTAAATCTCAGGGGTTTTGTGTTGACCGTCTGACCCCAACAACAATAACGCTAAGAAAAAGATCTGATGGTGGGTTAATAAGGTTGTTTTTGTTCTTCTGTTGTGGGCCGTAGTACTGCGGAAAAAGCTATTCAAGTGGGTAAACCAGTTGGGTTTTGCTTTTGTGTATATTCTTAAAATAACTTTAGACCTGGTTTAGGGTAAGGAGTTTTGGTTTTTTCGCACAAAACCCTTTTCAAAGAGTTTTATGTTCGGGGCTTCTTCTATAGTTCGGTTCTGCGTAGAACCTTCTACAAATCTCCCGTTTTTGTTTATGCTTTGATGTATTTCTAACAGTCTGTTATTGATCTAATTAATACATAATGTTCTTTGTACTTTTCAAAAGTATTTAAAAATTACTGTTTGTTAAACGGTTTGCCCAAAAAAGGGGCTTTTTAGAAACCCCCTTTGAGGACTAGATTGCTACTCAGACCATGTGTTTAGTTTGGGGGATTGGTTTGTTTTGTTCTTTAAAATGAGAATATTTTTATACTCACGGGGGGTTTTGTTATTAAGTCAGCTTTGTTTTATTGTCTAATTTGGAAAATCTGTTTGCTGTTTTTTAAAAGGATGTAGATGGCTAAAACACCACATAAAAACCCTGTTGTGAAATGTATGTTTTAAAATGCTCGTTTTAAAACTAAATCTTTTGGGAGGGGAAGTTAAGAATTGCCGACTTAGGGTAGAACTTTGTTTGTTCCCAAATTTTATTTCAAGGTGTCCCCTTCAGACAGCCGAAAAACCCCTTAAATTTGCCTCCCCATTGCTTTATTAAATGTTAGCATGTGTCAGCCCGTTAGGTTAAAGTCATGTGCTGTTATTCTTTCTGTTTAGTTGAAACCAGACTTCCATGTTAATCGTCAGGGTATATAATAATCAGAACGGTAATGCCTTTTTTTCTGGCGGCTCCCTCTGAAGAGACCTGGGGTTTTGAGATGGCGGGTGCTCGCTTTTTTGAAGTTTGTAGGTTAATAATATTCAGTCTACTTCACTGAACATATTTTTGTTGTTTTTATGCAAGTATTTCTTCCCTCGTATTAGTTTTCCCCCCTAAATTTTAGTGGGGGTCATTTTTAAGCCACAAAATTTGTGATTAAAAAAATAATGTAAATTAAAAAATAAGTAAAAATGGCTTTTTTTTCACCCAAAATGTGCAACATTCAAGGGACGTTACCCTTTCTAAGTTGTTATTTTAGTTTTTTAATCACTACAGTTAATTTTACACTTTGATTGTTGTTAAAAAGTTCACTTGATTTTTTTTATTTTATATCTTTCAAAACCCAAAATTTGCTAAAATCAATGTTTAATAATTTTTTTGTTTCGTCAAATAGTTCATTACAATTCTTTTAAAAAAGATTCACTGAGTTTTGGGAGCATTTGTAAACTAAAAAAATAAAAAAAATTTTAATCAGTTTCCCCCCCTCATTCCTCCCCCAAATTTTCTCTCCCTCTTTTACCCCCCCTTCTGTCTGTCTGTCTTTCGTCTGTTTTTCTTTGTTTTCTGTCTGTTCCCCCCTCCCTTTCCCTCTCTCTCTCTCTCCTCACACACACACACACACACACACACACACACACACACACACACACACACACACACACACACACACACACACACACACACACGCACACACACACACACACACGAGAATCATTCACACAATAGACGGGATGGTGCTTGCAGGGGAATGTAAAGGGGCTTTTTGTGGTTCACACTTAAACGACGTAAAATTCGAGACAGCCACTAAAATCACTTATCAGAGTCCTGAATCAATAATCACAAGATCTCTTCAAAGTTCTCTCAGCGGCCGTCTGAGACAGCCTTTAAGCAGGTGAATTGAAACAGTGAAGCAGGTGAATAGGTGAAACGTTGAAGCAGCCAACCACAACAGCAAAAGTCATTTCATTATACACAAAGTCATGGGACAGAAGTGAGAATGTCAGCAGGCAGGCTACCGTTCACGCGGGAGCGGTTCTATTTTTAGGCTGTGCTTCGGTGGTCGCCTTCCACCATTCACGCGGGAGCGGTTACTGGGATTGCTGGAGCTCGCTTGTACTTGCTATGCATGGATCTTGTTTCCAGTACTGTGCAAATTCTGGCACTTGCAGCATGGCTTTAATTTCATTCAGCTTGCCAGAAATAAAGCGAAAGGGAAGGCCTACAGCATAAAACCCTGTGTATCCAAAAAGAACACTTGCAACAGCACGTAATTTTCGTGCGTGAACATCAGAATACCCGGTTTTTGCTTTCAACCAAACAGCCCATGTTTCCTTCGTTCTCCCTTCTTTCCTTTCATTTTCCTGCCATTGTTTACACAAAATCAAGAAGTTACCAACTGAATGTAAATTAACAAGGACTGTGCATCTTGCCTCCTCAAATTTCTCATCCCTTTTTGCAGTCTTTCTACAATTTCGGCTTCATTTGTTGTTTTGGAAAATATCTGATCAGTAAAAGCTTCTCTGGAAATAGCTGATTGAATGTCAGCCTGATTTACCATAAGATAGTTATGTAATTCTTGTGGCGTTGAAAGATCTGTTCTCCTTTTTTTGTCTCCTTTCTTTTCTTTTAACAATTGCTCAAGCTTTCTTTTAGGCTTCTTTGGCAAATTCTGTGGTCCTTCCCTTTTAATCTTTTCAATTATTTCTGTCATTTTTTTAAAGTAGTCTTGATTCTCTTGCAAAATAGCCTTTCTTCCTCTGTCCACAATTCCGCTGGTGTTGGCGGTGGTAATGGGAGATTTTTGAGTTGTTGAAAAGTAGAAGCTTGATCCATGTCAGGTAGAATTAAAGTTGATGGCTGTGTTGAGAAATCTAATAGATTTTGATGAGCAACTTGTGATCCCAGAATTTCTCTCTCTAATTCTGAAGAAATGCTGTCTTGAGACATAAATATTTCTTGTAAATCACTTCTCTCACACGTCTGCACGGCACAATAACTCTCTCGCACGTCTGCCCGGCACGAGCCTCCAATGTGAAATGACAGGACGGCTCTGCTATGCGTCATACATCGAATGTTCTAGAATAATCTACCGTCTTTCACTTCTATCAACTACTGGATAATGAGGAGGCCCTTAGAAATGATGTCATACCTCCCTGTCGATTGGTTGAACGACACTCGGCCCATCGCGCGATGACTAGACCTGTGTCACATTGTGGCAGCCTGTCGAATTCATCGATTTTTACGGTGTTAGTCTGGGGCCAGTCTGGAGTATGATTGTCAAGCCATATTTAGTTAATTTTTTATGTCCCGGGAGAGAATGTAAATATCTTTGTTCACGATCATCCATATTATTCTGCATGGAAACCCCATTTTTAATGTGCTGATTTTGTCAATATTTGGCAGTTTTGGCATGTTAATTTTGTTTGTGAAAACAGGTGTTAAATTTGGCCAAAACTGATATGTGATGGGCGTGATTAGTATGTGAAAAAGGGGGTTTTTGGGCAGAATCACATGGGTGGTCGTGAACCCGCATATTTACATTCTCTACTGGATCTTGTGATAAGTCATATTTTAAATCTTCTTCTGAATCAACCGACGCCATCTTACTTACTAACTTAGCATATTATAGACTAATCATTGTCTGCCCTACCGATCTAACCATTTTTGACCCTAGCTGCGCTTCGTACCTAGCGTAGTACTTCTCAACGTCTGAAGTAGACAGTTGCTGAATCTGCTCAATACTTAGTTCAGTGCCTAAATATGCCACGCTGTTGGTTCGGATGAGGAATTTGCACAGGCCCTCGATGCCAGGCGCCTGAAACTCAACCTGCCACGAGCAAACGAAACTGAAGATTGGGAGAAACTGGATGCAAAAATCGTCCAAAGACTCGATGCACTGATAGGGAAAAGCACCTGGAACACAAACTAGCACATATGGGGACATTGTGTATGCCACATGTAGAGACGCCTATGGAGTAAAACTACCCAATAGAGAAAACACCTCAAAGAAATCCAGACGCCAAGAACAGATGGACAAGATCAGAGTCCAAAAGAACAACCTCAAGAAGCAAATGAAGACCGCATGCCAGCTGAAAAACAAGGCTTGGAAAAAACTGTGGGAAGACCTGAAAGAAAAATACAGCGCCCTCAGCAAAGCGGAATCTGCGAGGAAGAGGAAGAGCAAAAAGAAGAAGACACAAGAGCGCTTCTTCAGAGACCCTTCCAGTTTGCCAGAACACTGTTTGAGCAGCCAAAATCTGGGACCTAAGTGTGGACAAAGGAGTTCTTGAGCAGCATCTGAGGAAAACATACTCTGACTCACAGAGCAAAGCACCACTCGACATTCAAGGTCTGGTGTGGCCAACCAACCCTGAGGAAACAGTTCAATGGCAAGCTCCAACGTTGGCGGAAATCAAGAAGGTGGTCGACAAAGCCAGAGCCAAATCATCACCAGGGCCAAACGGAATACCTTACCAGCTTTACAAGAAATGTCCCAAGGTGCTGGAGTGGCTCCACAGGCTGCTGCGATCGGCCTGGAGAAACCAGAAGATCAGCGGCCAGTGGATGACGGCAGATGGTGTGTACATCCCCAAAGAGCAAAACTCAAGTGACATCAGCCAGTTCAGGCAATATCACTACTGCAACGTCGAAGGGAAAATCTTCTTCTCTGTCATGGCAGCAAGGCTGACCAAGTACCTGATGGAAAACAAGTACTTGGATGTGTCAGTCCAGAAAGGTGGCATCCCAGGCGTGGCTGGCTGTGTAGAACACGCCACAATGATCTGGGACGCAATCCAAAAGCAAAAACAGAAAAGAGGAGACCTGGACGTAGTGTGGCTTGATCTGGCAAACGCATATGGATCTGTGCCCCATGAGATGATACAGTTGGGCTCTTGAGATGTACCTGTGCCAAAGAACATCCGCAACATGCTCAAGAAGTACTTCAATGGCTTCTCATGCGGTTCTCTACCAAGGAGTACACAACTGATTGGATCAACTTGGAAGTGGGCATTGCAATGGGCTGTGCAATTTCCCCGATACTGTTCGTGCTGGCAATGGAACTCATCTTGAAAGCAGCAACAAACAACGCGAGACAAAACAGACCTTGGCGATGGATACAAGATGCCTCCTCTAAGGGGCCTTCATGGATGCACTACAGTGATTTCACCCCAGAAAAGGGACGAAAAAAACAGTCATGGGGCTAAAAGGGACGGGACGACATAGTTGCCTCATCCGAATGAAGTTAAAACCCAAAAAGAAATCAGGGAAAGTTTCATGGGGGAAAGGAAAAGTGGCCGAATTTTTGGGGTTTCTTCGTGTTCCCAACCAGGCCTTTCCCAAACAGTCACAGAAAAAACCGGGTAAAGAGTTTGGGAAAGATGGTATGAGGGTACGCTGAAAGACACAAAAAGAGCAAAAAAAACCAAAAGGCGATGTCGGAAAAAAGGCTTGGAGACCTTTGGGACCAGTGGGGGGCTCCCTGGCAAATAAAAGGTCTGGTGTTTTGCATTATGCTGCCCCCAAAAAGCCCCTAGGGCCCCCTCTGTTGATTCAAACATCTGCCCCCAGCACAGTGGAGGCAATGGAACCCAAAAATCAACAAGTTCAAAGGAAAAAATGGTTTGGTGTCCCCCCCTGTCTAAATGAATCGCGCTGTACTGTCGCAAACCAAAACCCTCAAATACCACTAAAACCCCCCCCCTGGAAGAAACAAAGAGGGAAGATCAGACTTCAAAGCTGCTGGAGGACTGGGGAAAAACAAGGGGGGGTAAAAGCAATAAGCCCCAGTTTGAAGACGGGGCAAAAAAAGGGAAAGTTCAAGAGGCTTTGGATTCTAAAAAAGAAAGTTAAAAGACCCAGAAAATAACAGGGACCCACACAGCCCAAAAAAAGGAAAAAGGACGGGGGAAGCCCAAAAACTGAAGGTGGTCAAAGGAAAAGGGTAAAAGCCAAAAGAGACTTGAGGATTAAGGAGATGGAAAAGGAAGAAAGAAAAAAAAGACCCCCAAAAAGAGCCCAGCAGACCCAAAGCAAGGGCAATGGACAACGTGGGAGAAGCACTCCAAAGAAGTCTCTGGGAATGACATTTGGCACAGGGCCCCTTTTTCCCCAGGATCAGTTTCATTTTTCGGGCTGCATAGGGCCCCTTTGCCCCCCAAATCCCAACCTGGTGAAGTGGGGGGGAAACAGACGATCTGCATCCCCCCTTCTGCCTTTAAAAAAACAAACATTGGAGCATGTTCTAAGTATGAAAAAGGTTACCCCCCCCGGGCCCAAAGGGGAAGGAAACCCCATGGAGGAAAAACCAAGTGCCCCAAAAAAATTTGGTGAAGTAGTCGGGGCTGTCCCAACACCCAAAAGGGGAACCCGGACTCCAAAAGCACCGAAAACTTTCTTCACGGCAGGAGGCAGCAAATCCCCCCAAGAAAACAGTCCCAAACTAAAACATGCGGCGTTTTCGGCTGTTGGGGCGAGGGACTGGGAGGCACGGCAGACCCCCAGAATGGAGGTTTACCCAGAGATCAACCCAAGAGGGGCCCAAGAGCCCCAGACATAGTAGTCCACTCAAAGTAAACCAAGCAGCTGATATGTTTCGGCTCAGGGTTTGCCATATGAAAACAGAATGGAGGAGCTAAAATTTTTAAAAGGGGAACTAAAAAAGTTTTTGCTGATTTTGGGAAAACAGCCGAGGAGGAAAAGGGCTATCAGGTCAAAGTCCTCCCCGCAAAAATTTGGGGAGCTAGGGGTTTTGTAGGAACGTTGCTCAGCCTCATGAAAAGCTCTCAGTTGCGGGGAAAGGGGAAAAAACCCAGAGCCCTGAAAGCAATGGCAGAACGGCAGAGAGGTGTTCAAACTGGATCTGGGCATGGAGGAACAAAAATGAACTTCATAAGGCCTTTAAATTTTCCCCACAATACAGGGGTCCCTGTGGCTCAGGGGTTTAAAACGCGAGTCAAAATTTAAATAGAAAATGAGCATGTCCAGAGGGTCAGGGGTTCGAATCCCAGCCATGGCTCGTCCCAAGATGGGGAAAACAAAAGGGGCAGCAGAGGGACTCCGGAGTCATGAACCGGGTGGTGGGCCCAAACCCCCCTAGGTGTCGGGAGATAAGGGCCGGGAAACACTTGCTTGAAGGGGGCCTCTCTTCTGGGGGACTCTCTGCTGCCACGCTCTCCACAAGTTTCTTTCTACTGTCAGTTTTTCCACAAGCAGCTAGAGAGTATAATCTTTCTTTATGGCAGTGGTCCTGCGAAGTCTGCTTGCTACTCACACTTTAATAGTTCGTCACAATCCATTTTTAAAAACAATAAAAAAAAATAATATATACTTTTAAAACCATGAGTTTAACGTTGGTTAATTATGCAGGCCCTTTATTGTTGGTGTTATAGTTTATTCAACTCTTGCAAAATTTTTGGGTTAGGAATAAAACCCGCCAAACATGGAAAAGATAGAAGATTCGCCAAAACTAGTTGCAACCTTATTTTTAGCTTTAACAACAAAAGATTATTGATTAAAAAGCACCATAGACAGTTTTTTCGTATCATGATTATTTAATTATTTTTTTAGTTATAAAAAGATGGGGTGAAAAAAAGATTATTAATACGATTTACCACTCTGCTGTAATCAGCGGTCTTAGTATGGGCTATAGTGTGTTAGCAAAAAAACATTTTAAAAAATGAAGCCGGCTGACCTAGGAAGGTTAGACATTGAGGATGTTGTTAAGGTTATAGTTGTATTACTGCAGGGATTGCCTCAAAAGTTTTTCCTGTGCACAGGGGATCATTCCAGAAGATATTAATGATAAAAAGTTTAAATTTCATAAGAAAATAATTTATAAAAAAGATGTCTGGATTGTTCTGATGGTGGGAGGAGCTATTGTTAACGCTTTGGCCTTCTCTGGAAGCAATTATATGTTTAGTAAATTGCAGTCCGATGAAGAGAGAGAACGCCATGACAAGGCAATGGAAAATTTAACCAAGGCAAGAGACGCTTATGAAAAAGTCGAATTGCTCCTTAGACTTTATTAATAAAAAGTTAAGAGAACAGGTCATGCAGAGCACACATTTACAGACGTTGAGGGCGCAATGAATGAGTATTACTTTGTGAAGGAAAGAAGTTTCTAACATCACCCCGCCAGAACTGTCTGACTTTTATTAACTATCTGAGGAACAGAAGACTGCAGAGATAGTTTTATTGTAGTTGGAATGACCTCAGTCTATCTTGTTGCTCACTTTCTTGTGTAAAATAAAATGCTTTTAAAATATGGACAATACGAAGTACAAAATAATTATTCTCCTAAAGGTTTTATTGGAAAGGGAAAAAACCGCTATTGAAAAACTAAGTAAAGCTGTAGAGGTCTGAATCAGATGCGAAAGACTGGCTTTCAAAACAGGCAATTTGGCAAATATATCTGCCTGCCCCAAAGAATAATAAGGCCTGATTTGTTAACTCAGTTCCAAATGACACCCACCATATGGACTTGCTGTTTTTCTTCCACATGACAAAGTTAGAAGAAAAAAGTTTAAGTATGCTTTAACAGTTGTTGACATGGCTTCAAGATACAAAGACGCTGAACCTTTAACAGAAAAAAGCTCAATGCTGTGGCTGTGGCTTTACAACAAATATACATGCGAGGCCCATTAAAGTATTCTAGGATGATTCAAGTTGATGATGGAAAGAGTTAAAGGGCTTGTAAACAGCTGTTTTAAAAAATCGGGTTCAGTTAGAGAGGGATCCCAGGCAACCATCGATCACGGGCCCTAGTAAAAAAACTTTAATAAGAATCTAGCTGAACGTCTGTTTACCTATCAATTCACAGAGAAATTATGGACACTACGAAGTACAGAGAACGCAACACAGAATGGGTTAGGAGATTGCCAGCGTCTTACGTGCCATGAACAATGAAGAATTTAAAGCAACAGGCCTTAAACCAGTAAACCAATTCAAATTAAAAAAAAATTAGCATTACTGAAGATGTGCAGGGACTCAAAAACTTTACCGTTTGGACAAAGTAAGATTTGTATGCTCCTGGAGAGGCAGAAGGTGATGTTAAAATTAGAGCTACAGATCCCATTGGAGCGGTAGATGTTATGAAGTTTAAAGAATCATGAAAACAACCCCTCCCGTATATTATTTAAGAGAGACTCTCTCTTCTAAAAAGCCTGCCCCCAAAAGATCCCTTTTTTCGTGAAAAAGCTGCAAGTTGTCCCCCCAAAACAGTGAGTTAGCAAAAAAAAAATTTATTTTTTGCTAAAATTATTTTTTTGTTAAACTTTTTTTTTTGGCCCATTTGGGTTTAAAACCCATCATGTGTTTGTTTTTTAATGTTCTGTTTAATTGCATCCCGTGTCTACCTGTTGTGAAGTAAAAGTCTTTCTCCACTCCTTTTGAAGTTCAATTTTTTGTCGTCTATAATCCTCACCCTCAGCCATAAGCTTCTGAAATTCTTCGTCTGTAAAGTTTTCATCCTGTAATGATTTGCTTATTCTTAATCTTAATGAACAAAGTTTTGCTGATGCTAGGGCTACAATGGCAGTTTTGCTTTTGTAATTTAGGAGTTATTTTTTTAAACAGCACTTCAATCATAGACATGGCGCCTAAACCTAACCGGAAACTCCCTAATGCTAAAGAGACTGGCGCCCCAGCCCCAGTAGCAAAAGAGCAACACTAGACCTAGCACTTACGCTTAGCTACAGCTGATGAGCCAGTAAATTTCATAAGAAAGAGTATTTAAAGCTTTAGCATATTTCTTTCTAGTAGCCCTATACTTATCCAAGTCGCTTTCTATTTCCTTTTGAAGTTCAGTTATTTTGCTCTAACCTAAACTGTTGAACCTCCATTTTTAACAAATTAATTTTTTAAAATGTTCTTATTGATCCTTCTGGTAGCACTTCACCAAAAGAGTAAAAAGCAATAAAATCAACATTCGTAATGAAAATAAAGTCGAGTACTGTTAGTTTGTCTTTGTCAACCATCACAGTAACCTTGTCAGATGATACGAAAGTGTTTATTTCATCCCGTTTTTAGTAATGGCAATAACAAGCTTAGAGGGGGCCCTCCAAGTTTTCCCGACGATAATTTTTACTCCCCGTGCTAACACAGTTCTGGCAAAACTAGAATTAGACTCCCCTGGAGTAATTAATAAAACAAAAATCAAAGTAGCGTGTTTGCATTGGTGGTTTTGGGATAAATTCTAGGGTTACTGTGTCATCCCCCACTTCAACTAAGGGGCTTCTTTCTGTCAGCAATATTCACGTTTATTTGTATCTATTACAATCTGCTTTTCCTGTTGTGTTCCTGGAACAAGACTAGTAAGAAAGGGGCCCGCATTCAAAGCCTTTCTGAAATTGTGTTTTTTTTAATCAAAGTATACATTTTGGGGGTTCGCAAGTCAAATTTAAAATCCCAGTTAATTTCAGGGCGCAAGACCCAGTTTTTTGTCTTGTTTATAAAGCCTGTATTCATATTTGCCGTAATCAGTTGTTTCTAGATTCTTATTTGTTCTAGTTTAGGATATTGCTGTCGTTTTTGTCTTCAATTTTTTGTTCGTTTGTAAACCCCATCATCTGTGTATTCAAATCCTAAACATTTCCCATCACCCTTCAGATCAAACTCGGCTGTGTCTGCTAGGTCTTTTAGCTCTACGCAACGCATTTAGGTGCTAGCTGCGCTTTTGATTCTGGCCCTCGAGACATTCTTTTTAATATTAAAATTATAATAAACAAACGTATTGAACTGGGGGGGGGGGGGGGGGGGGGTCAGTCCGCAGCATAGCTTAGCGTGCTTAGATTTTTCTAACTGCTCTTTTATTTTTTTTAGCTCATCTTTGTCCCTTATTATATAATTTTCACTTAAACATTCTTCAAAATTATCTTTGTCCTTAGTGTAAAATAATACAACCGATTTTAACTGCAATCTAAAGTCTTTTAAAACAGCATTATATTTTTGAGTTAAGAGCCACACAGAAACTAAGGCGTGGCGGCCACTAAAGGCTAGCTTTGACAGAGCTTTTCTTTTTTTAACAATGTCTCGTTCAGCTGAACAGTCATCAATAATAAACAGTGTTTCAGTTCCCTCAAATAGTCTATAGTAATGTTCTAAACAGTCGCTCAGTTTGTCGCTAGGATCAACTAAAAATTATTAGGAATAGAGTTTGTTTAGAACTTACC
>JAFLJL010015704.1:2500-5000 GCA_018398815.1 Conus ventricosus
GCACGCACGCACGCACGCACGCACGCACGCACGCACGCACGCGCGCACACACACACACACACACACACACACACACACACACAACACACGCACACACACACGCACGCACACACGCACGCACGCACACACACAGAGGTTCACCTGGAAACCACATATCTTTGTGAACTCGTTATTTTTCAGATTATTGAGTTTGACTTCTACGTGATGTTTTTCTGCTCTTTGAATTGATGTATGTTTTTCTTTCTATCTTAATTTTAATCTCTTCTTGAGTAGAACGTATTTTCTTTGAACAAGCATTGACATTATTGCCTAACACTAGAACTGAAAAAGAAATCATACCCCTATACAAACCTCCTTGAACAGACACACACACACACACACACACACACACACACACACACACACACACACACACACACACACACACCTCTCTCTCTCTCTCTCTCTCTCTCTCTCTCTCTCTCTCTCTCTCTCTCTCTCTCTCTCTCTCTCTCTCCTCTCTCTCTCTCTCTCTCTCTCTTCGAAGACCACTCAGCGCTGGAGATCCTTTCATTATCGTATAAACTACAGTTTAACAAAGCCGTTGTAATGTATCGAATAATGAACGGATTTGCTCCTTGTACACTTACCACACGATTTCCGCGAAATCAATCAAGATACACGGATAATATTGTAATGAGAAAACCCAGACTTGATCTTTTTAAAGCAAGCCTCGCCTATTCAGAAGGGGCCCTTTGGAACTCCTTACCAAATTACGTGAAAGATAAAGAAAGCATTAGCTCGTTTAAATCAGCTTACAAAGCATTTCTCTTTCAGGCTCTAAAAACTTAAAAAAAAGTACACTACATATTTTAGACATATTTTTCTTCATGCCATATAATGCGAAAGAAAGAATATAACAGCCATTGTGACCATTGTTATGTTTAAACAGTACTGTGCAGTTTGCTGATGTTGTTGCTGTCATTAGATCAATTCCTTCATGTGTGTGTGTGTGTGTGTGTTCGCGCGCGCGCACGCGCACGCGCATATGGATGTTTGCACGATTTTGTCTTTTGCTTTTGTAGTATTAGTCTGTTACTTCTTACAGTTTGCAAGTTGACTAGTGTATTCACTTTTCCCTCTTTGTTGCCATATTGACTTGTGTGTTGTCCATGTGCTTTTTTTTTCTTCTTTTATTTTCTTCCCAGGGCTGGATGGAAAAAAGCATGTGTAATTTGCTTATCTCAATACCCTGGTAAAATAAAATTTCGTTCGTTCGTTCGTTCGTTCGTTCTCTCTCTCTCTCTCTCTCTCTCTCTCTCTCTCTCTCTCTCTCTCTCTCTCTCCCCCTCTCTCTCTCTCTCCAATAGAAAGAAGCACAAGAACAGCAAGCTGTCGTGGTTATAATTGAAATTTTCAGCTTTATTTGCCTTCCTCCGCAAATGACATCCTCCCTGAGTGCCAGCAGGTAAGGTAGTGATATATATATATATATATATATATATATATATATATATATATATACTCATAACTCCTGACATTCCTGCATTTCAAACATTTATTTGCACATTTTCGCCCCACTGGGACTTCTTCAGGCAGCAAGCTCTTCTGTACACTGGCAGTAAAAGTGAAGTAGATCCAAGCATCAGTCAAGATTGAACACAAATTCAAAACGACGAAAACCCATGCCTAACAAAAAGCATGCACACACACACACACCACGCACGCACGCACGCACGCACGCACGCACGCACGCACGCACGCACGCACGCACGCACGCACGCACGCACGCACGCACACACACACACACACACACACACACACACACACACTTGCGCCATACGAAAGCAGGCTGCAGCAAGCTCACATCTACAAAACTGAGAAGTGTGCCAGTCTGACCAGAAATGTGAGGGAGTCTGGCTTCCACACCAAAGTTCTCACCATGGAGATTGGCACGAGAGGCTTGTCGGCTCCTCAGACCATGGTCTCCACGGAACAGCTCCAGATTAAATGATAAGAAGAGGACTGGAAGTCTGAAGACAATGGCAGAGGCAGCTGAAAGAGTTCCAGGTGGGATCTGATCGAGGAACAGCAACAGTGAACACTGTAAAGCTCATATTTCCTAACTAAGAACAGGTGTCCTTCAGCGATATGGGTAAGTGACCCTCAGCGATGTGGGTAAGTGGCCCTCAGCGAGGTGGGTAAGTGGCCCTCAGCGAGGTGGGTAAGTGGCCCTCAGCGAGGTGGGTAAGTGGCCCTCAGCGATGTGGGTAAGTGGCCCTCAGCGAGGTGGGTAAGTGGCCCTCAGCGAGGTGGGTAAGTGGCCCTCAGCGATGTGGGTAAGTGGCCTCAGCGATGTGGGTAAGTCATCCACATGAAAGACAACGCCTTGAGGCGCCTTATCATCCAGAAGTTGCGGGTTCATAAAGCGGCAGCAGCAGGGGTTAAAATCGGACAACAGAAGGCCTTCTGTGAGTCATGACCTGGATGTGACCCGGCTCCGTGGAGTGGGAGGAGTTCA
>JAFLJL010015704.1:17500-20000 GCA_018398815.1 Conus ventricosus
CTACACCAGCATCGATCTCTTCTCTCAAGGGGTACCAGCTGATCTCACATGGTCCTCCGTTATCTGTTGCTTCTTCTTCCCAACGCCTGTGGTTGGTATGGGTGTGCTGGGGGTGGGTGGGGGGGGGGGGGGGGGGGTCACTGGGGCACCACAAGAAAAAAACAGACACCGGGTTCCGCCAGTTCTCTCAGATGGGTGCCAAGCCGTTTGCGTGTCTGCAGATGTTCTCGCTGTCTTCTCTGCAATATTGTCAGTCCATCTTTTTCTCTGTCTTTCTCTCTCCGCCCCTCCCCTTAAAAGTTCCTGGGCGGACTGTTTTTGGCACGGCTATGGGATGTATTTACACGACCATACCAACGTTTGTTTTTTTTTTTTTTCTTTCCCTTTCTCATGTTAGTAGATCTTTATATGGTCCAGTGCGCTGCGTGTGGTCTGAGGCGCTTGTTCACTTGTGATGTGATATCATCAGTAGATCTGATGTTCACCTGTGATGTGATTTATCAGTAGATCTGATGTTCACCTGTGATGTGATATCACAGTAGACTGATGTTCACCTGTGATGTGATATCATCAGTAGATTTGATGTTCACCTGTGATGTGATATCATCAGTAGATCTGATGTTTCATCTGTGATGTGATGCAATCAGTAGATCTGATGTTCCCTGTGATGTGATATCATCAGTAGATTGATGTTCAACTGTGATGTGATATCATCAGTAGATCTTTATGTTCACCTGTGATGTGATGCAATCAGTAGATCTGATGCACACTTGTGATGGTGTTTCAATCAGTAGATCTGATGTTCACCTGTGATGTGATATTATCAGTAGATCTGTGTTCACCTGTGATGTGATATCATCAGTAGATCTGATGTTCACCTGTGATGTGATATTATCAGTAGATCTGATGTTCACCTGTGATTTTGATACAATCAGTAGATCTGATTTCAGTTGTGATGTGATATCATCAGTAGATCTGACGTTAACTTGTGTGTGATATTATCGTAGATCTGCTGTTCAGTTGTGATGTGATATTTATCAGTAGATCTGATGTTTAGTATTTTCGGCAATACCTCTTTTTTGCCAGGGGTCGGAGTCTTCTGGGCAAATCTGCTGTGAGGGGTCCATGTCTTGCTTGAATACGGAGAGATGGACTATTTCCCCGTGCATCCTCATGTTGTGTTTGTGGACGTGTTTTTGGTCCTTCCCTTTCAGATCTCAGTCTGAAGAGTGCTGACATTTTTTCTGCTGCCCTTTACAGGATTTATGGTTTGGGAGCCTCCCCCCCCCCTCCCGCCCAATCTCTCTCTCTCCCTCGAAATCCTTTCAAAGTCCAGTGGACCAGTCAGCTTTTTCTATACTGATTGGCATTGTGACCTAAATGATGAACCTCTTTGTGGAGGGTGGGATCGTTTACCTAAATGATGAACCTCTTTGTGGAGGATGGCATCGTGACCTAAAATGAGGAACCTCTTTGTGGAGGATGGCATTGGACCTAAAATGATGAACCTCTTTGTGAGGATGGCATTTGTGACCTAAAATGATGAACCTCTTTGTAGAGGGTGGCATCGTGACCCAAAATGATGAACCTCTTTGTGGGGATGGCATCGTGACCCAAAATGATGAAACCTCTTTGTGGAGGGTGGCATCGTGACCCAAAATGATGAACCTCTTTGTAGAGGGTGACATCGTGACCTATGGGGGATGGCATCGTGACCTAAAATGATGAACCTCTTTGTAGAGGATGGCATCGTGACCTAAAATGATGAACCTCTTTGTGGAGGATGGTACTGTGACCTAAAATGATGACTGTTTGTGGAGGATGGTACTGTGACCTAAAATGATGAACCCCTTTGTGGAGGATGGTACTGTGACTAATGATGAACCTCTTTGTGGGGATGGCATCGTGACCTAAAATAATGAAAATCTTTGTGGAGGATGGCATTGTGACCTATGGGGGATGGTTTTCGTGACCTAAAATGATGAAACCCCTTTGGGAGAGGGTGGCATCGTGACCTAAAATGATGAACCTCTTTGTGGAGGATGCCATTGTGACCTATGGGGGATGGCATCGTGACCTAAAATGATGAACCCCTTTGTGGAGGATGGCATTGTGACCCATGGGGGATGGTATCGTGACCTAAATGATGAACCTCTTTGTGGAGGATGGCATTGTGACCCATGGGGGATGGTATCGTGACCTAAAATGATGAACCTCTTTGTAGAGGATGGCATCGTGACCTAAAAAGATGAACTCTTTGTGGAGGATGGCATCGTGACCTAAAATGATGAAAACCCCTTTGTGGAGGATGGCATCGTGACCTAAAAAGATGAACCTCTTTTTGGAGGATGGCATTTGTGACCCATGGGGATGGCATTTGTGTCCTAAAATGATGAACCTCTTTGTAGAGAATGGCATCGTGACCTTAAATGATGAACCTCTTTGTGGAGGATGGCATTGTGACCTATGGGGGATGGTATGTCGACCTAAATTGATGAAC
>JAFLJL010015704.1:22500-30442 GCA_018398815.1 Conus ventricosus
TCTGTTTGTAGAGAGGATGATCGTGAGTAGTAGGGTTAGGGACTTCTCATCCCTGAAAGCAGGAGCAGGGAGGAGCAGGGATCACGACAGCGCCTCAGGGGTGAACCGTTTTGACAGAGGATTGGTCGGTGATGACATCGCAAGATCGATGTGAGGTCCCTAGTAATAGATCCTACGGGCGATGAGGAAGCATGAACGATGTTTGCATCGTGATGGTGCAATCAGCTATTAAAAAATTTAAGAAAAAAATGAACAGACTGGTTGTAGCGACTCGTTTGTTTTTTTGGTTAGGCCGTCTCCCAAGGGCCACCACACATTTAAAAAAAAAAAGCAGTCAACTCCCTTGAAAGGCCCGAAGTGTACCCGCTGAACCCTTACACACTGAGCATGACTGACTCTTTAGACCGGTCATTACTAGTTAAAGAATGAGTTAGGTGGTTAATAGGTGTCTTTGTTTGTTTGGTTGTTTATTTGTTTGTTGTTGTTTACGCCGTCTCCCAAGGGAGACAACACACAAACACATAATGGAAAAAAACAGTGGCTCCTTGAAAGACCCGAAGTGTACTGGCTAAACCCTTCCCAGTGATCATCACTGATTTTCGACATTGCTAATAAAACGCCTTAGGGGCGAAGGATCTGACACAGGATGGTCGGTGAAGCATCGTGAGATCGATGTGTGCTCGTTAAGAAACACCCTTACGGCGATGACAACGCATGCACAGTAATTTATACGTCTGTCTGTCAACTTAAGAAAAAAAAAAATCTGAATTTTTTTTTTAAAACCATCCAACTGTATAATCGAATCTGGAAGACTATATCAACATATTTACGTGTCAAAAAAAAGAAATCATTTTTCACCCAAACAAAAAGATATTAGTGAAAATTTACATGTTTTCCCCCGTCCCTGATCGTTCGAGCCTAAAAAAACGGACTAAATTTAAAAGAAAACCCAAAAAGTAATTTTAATTTTTGTCAGTTTTAACAAACAAAGGGAAACCACCCAGAAACACCCGAGGGGGGGGGGCTTTTTCCCCCCAAAAAAAAATTGGAAAAAACCCAAACACACTCGATACAAAAAAAAAAAAAAACGACTATTAAAACCACTCATAAAGATACAATCATTTTTAAAACGTTTCATACAAAAAAAAAAGTCCCGGGGGGAGGGGTCAACTAAAAAAAAAAAAGTCAAACACGTAAAAAATTTTTTGGGGCCCACCGCAGAAGCGAAAACCTTGGGTTTAATAAAAAAAAAAGGGAAAAGAAAATTTTGGGGTTTGAGCTTTACGTAAAAATAAATTTTCCGTCCGTTTTTTAACCCCAAATTTTTTTTCCACTCCCACTTTCTCCTTTTGAAGAACCTTTTGGAAGGTTTTTTTTGGTGGAAAGCGTTGTTTTTTTTCCCTAAACCCCTTTTTAAAAGCTGAGTTTGGTTTGTTCTGCCAAAACAGAAATGGGTTTTTAAAACAGACCCCCCCACAAAAAAAAACTCCCGGATTATTCCTTTGAAACAAGCCCCGGGGGTCCCCTTTGGGGATAATTTGGCACGGGGCCCGGCAATCGGCGCACTGTTTGGGGCCCACGAGCCCCCGGGGGTATCCAGTTTGAAAAAGTGAAGCGTGTCGTTACAAACTATGCTAGGAAAACCCCCGTTGAAATCCACGAAAAAACTGATGTCGCTTGGGGGGGCCCAAAGAAATTTGGGGGAAACCTTCGACACCGAGGCCATGGTTTTCAAAACGAATCCGTTTCCAACTCCAAAAATTTTAAAAATGGGCTGTCGCAAATTTGTCCAAAAAAATAGTAATTAAAAAAAGCAACCTTCGAAAATTTGGGATATTGGTAGAAAGAAATAAAACCCAAACTGGGTTTGGGTTTCCCATTTTATCTTTTTTTTTCCCTTTTCCCCCTTCTACAACACCGCCACCTAACCGGGTCATTTTTTTAAACCGACTTTCATTGACGAGAAAGGGGGTTTATCCACGGGGACATAATGAATGTCTCGGGGTTTTTTGGGGGGTTTTGCCCGCTTTTAAACCCAAAGGGAAATGTTGCCTAACAATTTGAATTTTCAGCCAAAATGTCGGGGATAGTCCTTTTCACCATGTCTGGGCCTCCCGAAAAACCCCTTCACCAAATTCCTTTAAACCGGGGTTTGGGGGGTTTACCCAATGACTAAATTTTTGTTGGTCCAACAAGACCATGTTCCAAGTACCACTTGAGTAAAGGGGGACAAAAACAAAAAGGTTTTTTTTCCCAAATGCTCCCGACCAAAGTACGAAGTGGTTGACTGAGAAAGGGGTTTGTTTTTTCCGCATAGTCCCCGCCTGCCTGTCCAAAAGGGGTTTTCTACCAACAAAGGGGGTTTTTGAAGATGGGGTTTTCAGTTTAAAAAATGCCCTTTTTAAAAATCCGGGGAAATAAAAACCATTCAAAAGACCAAAACCGAGTTTTGACAGCCTCCCCAAAAAAGCTTTTTTTGGTTTAAAGGGGTTAAAAGCCTTGAAACCGGGGTAGGTGAAGGGAAAAAGAGTTTGTACAAAAACTTTTTAAACAGTGGGTTTTTGTTTTTTTGTTTTTGCCATTCACACTCCCCCCTTTTTTTTACCACAGTACACGGAAAAATCGTCACGGAAATAGTTGGGAAATTTTTTTTGTTTTTTTTCCTTTGGGTTTTGTCAAGGTTTCTCGTTGAAGGGGGGGTTTGTTTGCCCCGAGGAGCTCACAGTCAGGGGCCGTGAAAAAAGACAGCGTGAAAAGGTAACAGGGGGTTTTGCGCACCCCCAACCATCGACTCGAACGGCTGTTTCCAAAAATTTTTTTCCCTTTTTTTTTTGTACTTTTGTTTGGGTATGAATGTTGTTTGTTTTGCATGAGCCACTCTAAAACCATTCTCGCGCTTGCCGACCAAACACGCGGTTTTTTTTCCCCCCCGAAACCTGCCCATTTCTGATCGGGGGGTTTGTGGGCATTTGGGTTGGGTGATAGCCCAGATACAGCGGGGTTGGCGTCATATCCCCGCACCCAATGGCGGGGTTTTTAGCCCTGCCCCGAAAAAGGTCTTGTCTTGTTTTATGGGATTGGGAAAAAAGAAGGGAAACCCACCGACAATTGTTGTTACACAGCAGCGGTGTATGCTTTTTGCGTTCGCTGGGAAAAGAGAAAAATACACGTCAGGGGATTTGTGTCGAAACAAATATTTTTAAAAAAAATACCCGGAACAAGGGCCCGTCTTTTAGAAATTTGAACCTAAGCGTGAATAAAAGATCAAACGAGCTTGGAGATCCTTTTCAGAAAGGGTACTAATCTTTGTTTTTTGTACCACACAAGAAAAACATTTAAAAAAGGGGCTCGGGGGGGGCCCACACCTTTTTACAGAAAGCGTTTGGTTCGTCCGTTTATGTTTTCCCTTTTTTTTAGTCGGGGTGGGAAAAAGGGAAGTGTGGTGGGAGACACGTGGGCGTTCTTTTGGCAAACTTGAAAGTATTCGTTTAAAAAAAGTTTCCCTTTAGGTTCCCCGTTTTCCCAAAAAGCCCTCGAGGAAATTTTGAATAGCTGAAACCAGGGGCCAAAAAAATTTGAATGTCAAAAAAAAAAGCTTGTGAAATGGCGGCACTTTTTATTGATTGTTTGGCGCTTTATAACGTACTTTAAAAGCTCTAGGGAAATTGGGGGGGGCTTGGGTTTTTTGGGGCCCAAAAACCCTCCTCATCAAACAACTCACTGTTGCCTGATCAAACCCATCGGGACTTTGATGATCGTCCCAACAGGTTTTTAAAAAAACGAATCAAGTAAGGGGTTTTAATATGTTTGGGTCATTGTTTTTTAAAAATTTTAACCCTACCACAGGGAAAATTTTGCAGAATTAACTAAAAAGTCTTTTTAAAAAGAAATTTTTTGGGAATTTTGGGGCGCGGTTGTTTGAGTCGTCATGGTCCCTTTTTTAAATTGGAAACTCTACTGTATTGAAACATCCCCTTTGAAATGTGTATTAAGGAGACAATAAAGGCGTCTGAAAACCCCGCTGTAGGTAACTATCATGCGATTTTACCCGTTGTTGTGGGGGCAAACCCTCACTGAAGAAAAAGACAGAAACTTCAAATCCAGGTAAAATTTGAAGCGACAGACACGGGAGCGGAAAAAGGTCGGCCGTTTTATGTTTTGCTGAGTTTTGCTTTTTTCGTTTTGTGGTAGATCTTCGTCTAAAAAAAACTTCAAAGTCAAAAAGTAGCCCTATAAGGGGGCACAAAATCAGGGTTTTGATGGAAAAAAACCGTACCCACAAAGTTTTTGTAACACTGATTCTAAGGGTGTGTATACCCCCCCCCTTTTCGTTTTTTTGGACTAAACCCCCTTGAACCCCGTCCTTTTGTGTTTCTTTAGGGGTCCTTTCCCTAAACCAGAGTTTTTTTTGGGGAAATTTTCAGCAATCCAGAGCGTGTCCCTTAAATTTTTCAATTTTTTAATGATGAAAAAGGGTTTTTTGTACGTAACCAAATCTGATTGTGTCCCCGGGGTTTGTAGTCACTGCGGCGAACCCCGGGGCAAGAAAAGGCCGGGGACGCCCTTTTGTCATAATTAAAAAACATCTACATTTACCCCCAAGGCGTTTTCCAAACCCACTCTTGCCTTACCGGGTGCCCCCGGGAAAAAAGTAAAGGGGGGTAAACGCCCCCCTGGGGGAAAGAGAGCTTTTGTTGACTTTTGGAGAGGTGTAAAGATTTCACCCACATTTAAACCCAGACAACGAAAAAAACAAAGCCTCTCTTAAAACGAAACCGGTGTTTTCGTCTCTTTGAACCCCGTGTGTGGAAAAAAGGGTTTTTTTTGCATTAAAGCGGGGAAACTATTTGCAACCACAGCCATAAAGGGAAAAACGGGGGAGAAGAAACACGTTAAAACTGGGATACGCGATGCTTGGACAGAAGGGAGCGTGAGTTGGGGGGGTTCTTTTTGAACCCTGTTTTCCCAAAAAGTCCCTGATCATTTAAGCTGAAAAAAAACGCAAAAATCCTGTTTTGAGTTGGGCGAGTCCCGGGTTTCCAGGGGGGCAAAAAGGTTTTTATGAGAACTTGGGTAAAAGGGGAAAAGTCTCCCCCTCTTTGTTTTTTTTGAACAAAAAAAAAGGGAAAAAGTTGATTTTGAATCGGGGTTTTTTTTCATGAAAAAAAAATCTAACACGAAAAATCCCCCCTGGACCATCTGAAGAAACCCCAAAACCCAAAGTATAGACAGACTGAATTTTTTCCCGGGGGGCTTATGATTTTTTATAGCGTTCCAATGCTTGTTGTAGATCTCCCTTTTTCTTCAGGGGGAAAATGGGCCCAACAGGCTTTTTCATTGGTGTTGTTTAAACCTTTTTTGGGGGAGTGAAAAAAAAACATTTGGGCCCCACCGCGCGGGGTTTCGCTTTCTTTTACCGGGCCCCTTTAACCCCGTCCGTGTTGACGTTGACGGGGGTGTTGGCTGCCCCCTGCGTGATTTCGAGGTTTTTTGCGCAAGTACCCTTGCGTTTAAAAAAGCTTTGCCCACCCGGGCAACCCTTTGGTTTTAAATTTGTCTTTTATGATGACTCCCACTTAAAGGGGACGTTTGGGAAATTTCCCGGGTTTAAAAACTTTAAACCCCAAAAGTGGGCAGGGGAACGCAGCTCCTTTTTTTTTTTGGTTTTTTTTTTTGGCTGCACTAGAATTTTTCCTTGCACTAAAAGTCATGTGGCAATTTTTCAGGAATTGACGGTGGGGTGATCCCAAATTTTTTTCTGAAAAAAAAAAAAAACTTTTTACAAAAAAAAAATAACCAAACATTGTTTGACCCCTTTTAAAGGAAAAAACCAAAAAAGCGCGTTAAGCATAAAAAATTTATTGCAACCTGTTTACTGAGGTGTTTGTGTCCTACTTTGGGTTTTTTGAATGAATTTTGTGTGTTTGTGTGTGTGTTCGTTTTTCATACAGCGTTCCATGGGCTTTTTGTATTGAGGGAATTTCTGCCCAAATTCAGGGGACAAAATTTCCGGGAAAGGGTGGTACCCCCCATCACCAACCCCCCCCACCCCCTCTTGCCGCCCCGAAAAAAAAGTTTTTAAGAAAAGGGGTTAATAATAAATGAAACAGATTTAATAATATTTTAAAAAAGATTTAAAAAAAAAAATAAACAAAAAGGTTTTTTCGTTTGTTTTGTTTAAGACAAGTTTAAAGGGGGCGAGGGACCCGGAGGAAACCCCAAAGAAATTTTTGAAAATTTAAAAAAAAAAATTTCAGGAAAAACAATGTCATATTCTAACTTTGGGGTGTGTCGAGTGAGTTATTTCTGTTTGTTGGGGTTGGGGATTTTTTAATTCCCTTTTTTGTTTACGACCCAGCAAAAGGAATTCGGTTGAATGGTTTGGGGGGGCAGGCGTTTCTCCCTCTTTTGTGAAAAAAGTAGAAAAACCCTTTTCAAAACCCCAAAGAAGAAAAATTTTTTTTGACTGTCAGTATCCCTTCACAAAAGATAGTCTCTCTGGAGAAAAGACAAAGGGGAGAGAGAAAAAAAAAAAGACAGATAAAAAAAAATAGGCATACCTCACTCTCTCTATGAAAGATAGTCGGATACATCTCTTCGACACACTGAGACTGGAAAAAGGAGGGAGTGAAAGAAAGGCAAAAGACGGAAGCGTACACAGTTAGATCAGTCCCCCAACACACACACCAGGCAGTCAAACGTGATCCCTTTTCACCAAGTTTTACTTATTCCATCAGACCAACAAAAAAATATATACAAGCGCGCATCGAAACAAACATTTGAAAAAAATGGTGAAATCACACAAGAGAAAAACTCTACCGCCCCCTCCCAACCCAATGTTCAACAGTCAGTTCAGCTACGTTTGTGGTTTTTTTCAGTCATCTTCCTCCTCAAGGGCGGTTGCGGCGTCTCGCTTCACCCCCGACTCCACTGGAGAAGAAGAGGAACTGACGAACCAAGGTCGACCAGGCCGTCGTCGGTTGACAGGAAAACGTACCACACCCAACCTCGTCGACAGGGACCACTGTCGTGATTGGTAGGTATCGAAGCTCTTTTCCCATAGTAACGCCTCCCCAGCGGCGTACAGTTTCTGACACCAATCTGTGCGGTCCCCTCCAAAGGAGACGCTGGAAACAGGTCGAAACCGTTTTGGCCTCCCTCTTTGGTCGGCGAAAAGGTGCTGTTGTTGATGAGTAAATTTGTTATAAGACAGGAAAATAGTGGCCTCCACTTTGTATTCAGCGAGCAGTTTATCAAGGTCCGTGAAAGATCCCCTGTTAACAAACTGAAGTAAGTCAGAGACTCACGGACCCTCTCTGAAGCAACCATACACCGCCTAATCCACACCCATCCCGCGTCCACCTCGTCATCGTACAGTGTAATTTGGGGTCGGTTAATAGTTCTTTTTTGATCAATGGAAACAGGCGCTTCCACCAAAACTCGTAGACAAAGTGGCTGAGTGGGGAGCGGTCTATTATCAAGTGCCGTTTGTCCTTGTTTTCGGATTGCGCTACAAAGGATAAAGTTTCATCCAGTAGGAATGGGTAATCCCGCTTTGACACGCGTCCAGCGGACACACCGGCCATTCATTCACTTCCTCATCTTCACCTCGAATGAAATGATAGTCGTTTCACGGGACACATTCGATTGGACGAAACCCAGTTCTGGTTGTTGACAATGTTCTTTAGCATACTTAATCAGTTTATTTTTTCCGGAACCCGCCTGGCCGTCGATGGCTTTGAACGATGAATATTGCCCATCACCTACACACAAAACAAACAAAAAAAGATCAGCGCACACGTTCAATGATTACACCATCACAAAAAAAAAAGAACCAGCGCACACTGTTCAATGATTACATATTCACATCACCTACACACACAAAAAACAGTCCCAAACCACTCATTTTTTTTTTTTGCTTTCACACACGATTCCACATCAG
>JAFLJL010015705.1:0-11447 GCA_018398815.1 Conus ventricosus
CAGTACGAGAAAGGAGGGCCGACTCGCATCGACACCAGCAAAACACGCGATCAAAGAAAGTGGAGGAGTTCACGCGCGTGTTGGAGGATTCTCTCCTGGCCCACCCACTGTAAATGCCCAAGACCGATGGGAACACTTCAGAGATGCTGTCTACAACGCCGCCATGTCCACCTTTGGCAAAAAGACCAGCAAGTCAGCTGATTGATTCGAAGCCCATTTAGAAGAAATGACACCAGTCATCGAGTCATCGAGTCATGTAAACAGTTCATGTAATAAATAGTAACTGAAATTATTACGTGTGCGGAAACATGCTAGTTCGTCCAAACCTTTGTGGGTTTGTCATGTGACGTAGCCTCACATCAAGCATGTGACGCTCCATCACATGTAGTTAGTGATATGATTCGTTTCCCCATGCCACTACTGAAAGGAAGAATATTCATGTGGCTTGACTAGTGTAGCGGCGTCCCCAAATAATTGTGAGAATGACTCATTAAAGAAACAAACGTGGTCTTTGGGGTGAAAGTGACCACTGAGAGATAGTTTAATAAGGCGGGTTTAAGGTGCTGGTCATGTGTTTTGAACACTGAGTATGCACTCACTAGGAGGAGGGAGGAAAGAATCAGTTTTAGCCCAGCAGATGGCCTAGAGACTCAAACCTGTCAGGACGCTGGTCCTCACTGCTGACCAGTCATTACCAGCCCTTCACCTTTCACCTTCGCCCTTCACCTTTCACACCGTGAGGTGGTTAAAGATGGCCATGTGTGGGGAACACACCGGTAGTTCAGCCCCGGCAATTAAAGACTCCAGGAGAGGAGTTGGAACTCATCATCTCTCCAGTGACAGGAGAAGTCGAGGGAGAGGAGTTGGAACTCATCATCTCTCCAGTGACAGGAGAAGTCGAGGGAGAGGAGTGGGAACTCATATCTCCAGTGACGGGAGAAATCAAGGGGGGCGATACCTGTCTGAGAGATACAGGGAAGCATGGCCGTATAGATCGAGTCTTAATTCTGATGCAGGCATAGCATCAAGGAGTGAAAGAATCATTTATTCTCCTGGTCTGGATTCTGGGCTAAATGTAATGTGAAGGCCATGACTTTATAGAATCTTGAATGAATTAGTTTATCTCTCGGTGTAAAGAGAGATACATGTATAAAATCTGTTTATAAATTGTTTGATGTGATTTAGTAAAGTTTTTCCCGAAGAGAGGGGGAGAAAAAAACATTCGGTAGTGCACCTTTTGGTTGATTGGAAAGATTGCGTGTGCGTATGGAGTAAATGCTGTCATGAATGCGTGTGTGCAAAAGTGACAGTGTGACAGTGGTGACCCCGACGTAGCTGCCGTTATTTTCCCCCTGGGAAAAAAAAGAAAGATTTCTATTTTTTGCCCTTGGGGCCTGGAAAAAAAGATTTTGATTTGTACCCTCAAGGGTTTGAGGGAAGAAAAAAAAGAAGAAAGATTTGTATTTATACCCTTGAGGCCTGAAAAAAAAAAGATTTCTATTTGTACCTCAAGGGTTTGAGGGAAGGAAAAAAAAAGTTTAATTATCTACTGTGTATTTGCAATTTTTTTTTTCTGTTTATGTGTGTGAGTGAATTTATTTTCAGTGCGAGTGAGGACTTCTCTTTTATTTCTGACTCTGAGTTTTGCTAGTGTTTTTTGTTTGTTGGTTCCTATTTTTTCCCCCCGATCGGTGAACCCACCGCTTTTCGCTACCTTGAGCGACTAGTTTCAAGAGTGGGAGCAGCCGTGATTCCCTATTTTGTCCTTTTCCCCGATCGGTGAGCCCCACCGCTTCTCGCTACATTGAGCGGTTAGTTCAAGAGTGGGAGCAGCCGTGATTGCCCTTATTAGGTTTATTTTGTTGTTTTTTTCTTTCTCTGTCCTATCGTTTCATTCAAATAGTTCCCTTTTCCAGAGTTTGAACCGACCTTGTCTCATTCAACAGGACAGAGGTTGACAAGTGGGGGGAAGACTCCTCCTAATAAATTTTTCTATTGTTTTTTTTTGGTGTTGTAAATTTCTTCTTTGCGTTTGGGTGAATGTGCATTTATTGATTGATTGTTAATCATTTTGTATTATTACTGTAGTTCTGTGTATATTGTGCGTGATTTGTTTTTCCCGCCTCCAGTTTCACGGGAGACAGTGACCACAAGGGTGCTGTCTGAGGGCTTCTTTTGCTTTTCTTGATTTCAGCTCACTGTTCCGACCTGTGTATCCTTTCATTTCCTTTTCAACCCCTTTTTCAAAATCTCTGAACCTTCTTTACAATAAGCTCCTGTTAGTTTTCTTTTCAACATTTTCATCTTTTAGGTAGGATTTCCTAGTTTGCGTTTCTTCCCTTTTTTTAATTGTTTGTGCTTCCATTTGTTTTGTAAATTTATATTCATTTATCATATAAGGCGATACATCTGTTTTGTATATTCATTTGAAATCAAGTAAGAAAGACTGACAACAAGAACATTTAAGAACTAAAACTTTATAAAGAATTTATTTACAGAAAACTTTATTGTGTTTTTTTCCTTTCTTAGGAAAAAACAGATTAGCATTGAACGTCATTTTTTTTAAATTACAAATTGATACCTGTTTTCGAGAACAACTTTACTTCTGGAAAAATACATTCCTTGTGTTTCATAATCTACCTTGTTTTATTAAGGTGTTTTCTGTTTATACAGGAAATTGAATTCTTTATTTGTATATATTATAATTACGTTTTGTGAAACATAAAGCGCCATCATATATCGCTTATTTTTATTCATACTTAGAAATTGTTTTGTGTTTATATCTGTTGACGGTTCATTATGGATGATTTTGATAAATATGTTCAACAAGCGGAACGCTTGGGTTTTGATGGAGAAAAACTACTAACTATGTGCAACAATGCACAGATAGGGCAGACAGGCTAAGAGAGGAGAGAGAAAACCCAAAGGAAACTAGAAAGAGAAGAAAATCAAGGAAACTAGAAAGAGAAGAAAATCAAAGGAAACTAGAAAGTGAAGAAAGGAAACTAGAGTTTGAAGATAAAAGACTACAGAGGGAGCTGAAGTTGAAGAAAGAAGACTACAGAGTGAAGCTGAAGAAAGAAGACTACAGAGGGAAGCTGAAATTGAAGAAAAAAGACTACAGAGGAAAGCTGAAGATAAAGAACGTCAATTTAAGTTAAGGCTGTTAGAACTAGAGACTGATGCTGAAATTAACAGATTACAGGCATCGAGAGAACCCTCCACCAGCTCCACCAGTCGTTTTCCGCAAGCGCGCCTCATTTCAAAATCAGCATATATTCCAAGTTACCGCCTTTCGAGGAAAAAACGGATGACATCGATAGTTTTCTTTTCGATTTGAAAGTCACGCACGTCTTGTGGTTGGCCAAAGGAAAAGTGGACATTGTATATTGCGTCGTTGTTTAAGGGTAGCGTTTTGGCATTGTACCACACACTCGCGGCGAAACAAAAATTTAACTTGGGATCAGTTGAAAGAAGAACTCCTCAAGAAATTTCAATGTTCTGCCGATCGTTTTCGCGAACGTTTCCGTTCTGTGCGCCCTGAAAAAGGAGAATCGTTTCCGTCGTTTTTAATTCGTATGAGTCATTGTTTAGATCGATGGATCGATTTATCAAAAACGAACAAAACTTTTCAATCACTGCGAGATCTCCTTCTTAGAGAACAACTTTTCCAGAGCGTGAGCAAAGATCTGGCCACTTTCCTTAAAGAAGGCAATTTGAAAACGTTGAGGAAATGTGTCAGATGGCTGATCAGTATTGTATCGCTCACCCGATAAGGGCGTGGCTAGGAAGGAGATTTTCCCATCTTTGAGTCTCATGCGTCATGTACTCATCGGGACAGGGAAATTACAGGAAAGGAAATCGTGGGTCATTTCTGGGTCCTCAAGGATATAACCTATCCTAGGAACGGACAGGGATCTTTCCGCGGTTCGAGTGACTTTCGTCAGTACCATACTCCCGCCGGAAAAACCCCGTTGCTCCTCAGCAAACGTTCCGAGGTCGTGGACAACGACCACCGCGTAGACCTTTTGGGCCAGTTCGTGGACAGAACAGAAGTTCACAAAATCAGTCAGCTGCCGATCAGACAATGCGATGTTTCTTTTGTGATTGCAAGTTCCTCTAAAAAAGAATTACCCTTTCAAACCAAATGATTCAAATCCGCATTAGTCTCCACTGATTGTGAAGAAGGCCTTGTTTGGTACCAGATCAATCGGTTGATGGACTGGTGTTAGAAAACGGAGCCATCAACGGATTGCAGGCTTTGGTTTGCGAGACACTGGGTGCACCACCGCTGGTGTAAGAAATCTTTCGTGTTTCAAAACCAGTATCTCGACACTGTCCAAAAGTGTAGGTCGTTTGGAGGCAAGATTGAAACGTTTCCGCTGGCGAAAATTTCGGTCGATACACCGTACTACTCCGGATTTCTTACCGCCTGTGTTATTGATAACCCAGTCTGCGACTTGATCTTGGGCAATTTGCCAGGTGTCGCTAAGTACATGGTGGTGCTGGAGGATCGTTCGTTCCTTGTCTTGTGAGTACTAGATCAGACATCATAGAGCAGGGAAAAGCTAAAAAGCCGCTAAAAGTCTCAAAACTGGATGAACTCCCGATTACCCCACATGATCTAAAAGAAATGCAGGGAAAAGACGAGACGCTGACGACAATACTTTCTGCTGCTAAACAGACTGTCACTGACATACCAAAGGACAAACCAACATACATACTGGACTCTGACATTCTCTTCAGGTGTGTACCCGGACAGGACAACAAAAAAAGTTGTCGTTCCAAAGCCACTTAGAGAGACAGTACTACACACAGCTCATGATGCATTGTTCGCTGGTCACTGCGGAATCAAAAGAACATTAAAGAGAGTTCTTGATTCTTTTTATGGCCAGGTGTCACAAAGGAAGTTACAGTCCATGTTGAGAAAGGTTGCAAGGGAGGAACCCATGAATGGGATCGTTTCATACCGCTTGCTTTTCGCATACAGGGAGATGCCGAACGAAACGCTGGGATTCTCACCATTCGAGCTTCTTTTCGGACACTCACAAGGGGGCCTTTGGATTTACTGATGACACAATGCACGAAAAAGACGACATACTGACAGTAAGACTGTTTACCAATACGTTTATGAACTGCATAATCGTTGAAGGATGCATGTGAGCTTGCTCACAGTCAGCTGATAGAAAGACGGATGTGTACAAGGTCTTTGCAGATAAAAAGGCGAAGGCACGTTCTTTCAGTGTAGGGGATAAAGTCCTTGTACTACTCACTGATGAACATAACAAGCTTCATGTTATGTGGAAGGGTCCTTTTCAGGTGGTCGAAAAACTTTCTGCAGTTAATTATAAGATCAAAATGGCAAACACTGAGAAGGTATTCCATGTGAACATGTTGAAGAAGTATGTTGAACGTACAAATGTTGCCATCAACCAGTCAGTTGAATGGATATGTCCTATGTCAGAAACTGATGTCAACATGACAGATATTATCAGTGATGATTTTGTACCCCAAAGTCGCGTACAGGGACAGGTCAAAGGTTGTGAAAACAGCAAATGTAGGAGTTAACATCTACCAGTGCAGATGATGTTGTACCCCTTCCTACTCTGTCTATCAAAGGTGAAAACCTATGACGATGGGGGTTCTGTCGAATGCTTTGTCTGCAAGTCAGACAGAACAGCTCACAAGACATTTTGAAGACTTTCAGGATGTGTTGACAGATTTCCCCAGGTACAGTGACTGGTATTGAACCCCATAGTATTCAGTTAACTACTGAAATACAGTGCGAACCAGACCATACCCCCTCCCATTTGCAAAAAAAGAGGTGGTCGAGAGAGAAATCAAAGTAATGCTGGATTTAAATGTCATAGAACCTTCTACATCTCCTACAGCTCACCAGTTGTATTGGTGGACAAACCTGACGGCTCTGTGCGTTTCTGCATCGATTACAGGAAATTAATAAGATCACTGTGTTCGATGCCGAGCCCATCCCAGACATTGAAGAACTTCTGTGTCAGCTTCCAGAGGGAAATTTTTTTGTGAAAGTAGACTTGACTAAAGGATACTGGCAGATTCCAATGGCTGAAGCTGACAAGGAAAAGACAGCATTTCAAACACCTTTTGGTCTTTTCCAGTGGACGAAAATGCCCTTCGGTTTGCAAAATGCCCCAGCTTCTTTTGCCCGAAAAGATGCGAGCCCTGAAACTCCATGAATGTGGTGCAGTCAGTTTTTTTGACGATATTTTGTTGGCTGCAAAGTCATGGAGTGACCTCCTTTTTAACTTACGAGCTGTTTTTTCCAGACTCAGAAGTTTTGGTTTGACTGCGAGACCATCCAAAATTCGTGCCGGTTTCAAACTCTCGAGTTTTTGGGTCACACTATTTCAGTGGGAAAAATGATGCCAGAGGGAAAGAAAGTGGAAAAGATTTTATCTTTACTTAAACCCCCTACAAAGAAACAAGATCAGGTCACTCATGGATTGTTGTCTTACTATAGACGATATGTACCCCACTTTGCGTCCCTGACGGCCCTTTGACTGAACTGACGAAAGGGACGAAGAACAAAAGTATTGTGTGGTCTGATGAGTGCCAGAAGGCTTTGGAGTGTGTTCAGAACACCCCCAACCATTTCCTGTTCTTTTGTTACCCTCCCTCTCAGAAGACTTTATTTTGAGAACCCATGCCAGTTCCAAAGGAATGGAGCGTTATTGTTGCAGGAAAAAAGTGCTTTGTTACATCCCGTGCAATACGCTAGTAAGAAATTCTCAAAGACACAGGAGAAATACTCCATATTGAGAGAGAGTGCTTGGCTATTGTATGGGCATGTGAGAAGTTCGCCAGGTTCTTGACTGGACGAAGTTTCGGTTACAGACTGACCACAGGCCATTGACGTTCTTGCAATCGTCAAAAACTAAGAACAGCAGATTGTTAAGGTGGTCTTTGGCATTGCAGGAATTCCAATTTACCATTGAACCAGTGCCTGGAACACAAATGTCATGGCAGATTTATTGTCACGTGCATGAATATTCATGGACAAATGTAACTGTCTTCAAGGAAAGACTATTCCTGTTTTTTTTTCTTTCTTTATGATTACAGTGTGCTCACATTTGACAGTGCATTGTATGCTATTGACTGTTTAAATCAAGTGGTATTTATGCTTAATTTGCTTGTTGAAGTGACTATATGTTTTACAAGCAAAAACTACTTGATTTTGATGTATTACATATCTATTCTTTGCTTATTCTTTCGTAAACAATGAAAAATCATGTACTATTTATGTCTAACTTGCTTGTGAAGATGAATACATATGTATGTGTGATGAGCAAATAACTCTTTTGAAATGTATATACACATGTTTTGATTGTGCAGTGAGACAAACCTATTGTTTTCATTAGTTAATTGTCAACAATGGAAAATATGTTTCACTTTTCAATGGACTATAACATTACATTGGGGAAAAAACTATGTTTAAACTATGTTTATTTTGTTTACATGGGCTATTGAGAAACATTTACACTTAGAAATATTCTCATGAGGGTTTTGAAACATATGATGTGAGACAAAGATCAAGGGAAAAAATGTGCTTCATATTCGTAATATATAAACACAATTTGTGCTTTGAATTGTTAATATACCTAATTGTTTTATCCATGTAATTTATGAAATGTATTTTGTGAGATATGGTGATCAATTATGAATTTTTTTTTTAGAAAGACTGAAAGTTTGAATATGCTATTTATGGTGGATCATGATGATTGATTCTATACGTTGATTATTAATTTGGAAGAATCATGTGTGATGGTTACACATTTTGAGATTCATGGCTGAAGATGTGTTTTAAGTGAAGTTGTATATCCTTTAAAAAAAAAAATTCTGGAGAAAATTTTTTCACCCCAGGATGGGGGGTGTCATGTGACGTAGCCTCCATCAAGGCATGTGACGCTCATCACATGTAGTTAGTGATATGAGTCGTTCCCCATGCCACTACTGAAAAGGAAGAATTCATGTGGCTTGACTAGTGTAGCGGGCGTCCCCAAATAATTTTGAGAATGACTCATTAAAGAAACAAACGTGGTCATTGGGTGAAAGTGACCACTGAGAGATAGTTTAATAAGGGCTGGTAAGGTGCTGGTCATGTGTTTTGAACACTGAGTATGCACTCACTAGGAGGGGGGAGGAAAGAATCAGTTTTAGCCCAGCAGATGGCCTAGAGACTCGAACCTGTCAGGACGCTGGTCCTCACTGCTAACCAGTCATTACCAGCCCTTCACCTTTCGCCCTTCGCCCTTCACCTTTCACCCGTGAGATGGTTAAAGATGGCCATGGTGTGGGGAACACACCGGTAGTTCAGCCCCGGCAATTAAAGACTCCAGGGAGAGGAGTTGGAACTCATCATCTCTCCAGTGACAGGAGAAGTCGAGGGAGAGGAGTGGGAACTCATATCTCAGTGACGGGAGAAATCAAGGGGGCGATTTCACTGTCTGAGAGATACAGGGAAGCATTTGGGAGTATAGATCGAGTCTTAATTGATGCAGGCATGGCATCAAGGAGTGAAAGAATCATTTATTCTCCCGGTCTGGATTCTGGGCTAATGTAATGTGAAGGCCATGACTTTATAGAATCTTGAATGAATTAGTTTATCTCTCGGTGTAAAGAGAGATACTGTATAAAATCTGTTTATAATTGTTTGATGTGATTTTAGTAAAGTTTTTCCCGAAGGAGAGGGGGAGAAGAAAAACATTCGGTAGTGCGCCTTTTGGTTGATTGGAAAGATTGCGTGTGCGTATGGAGTAAATGCTGTCATGAATGCGTGTGTGCAAAAGTGACAGTGTGACAGGGTTCCAATATTAATGTTCGCTCGATATTATTCGTAATGGTGTGGATAATTTAAGCCATAGTATTTCAACTGCTGACGAGTGAGTTCCCTTTAGACAGAAGAAATATTAAGAGAACCCAGCGGGTAGGTCGAGACGCGCAACGAGGTTGACACGCGGCCAGTGGGTGGTGGACACTCCCCAGCACACCCGTTCATTGCGCTCGCTCCTTGTCTGGTCTTGTTTTGTGTCGTTTGTCTTGTCTTGTATCTGTGGTACTTGTTCTTACGTTATTCCGTACTTTATTTGTCCTGCATTGTCATGAATGCAAGGCGTTGTAATAAGATTTATTTTCTGTTTGACCCGGTGAATCTACTTGGGTTAATCAGAATGTATAGATGTTATAGTACTACCTACCAACTGAAATAAGAGTGGAACATTTGTAGAGTTGAAATAGACATGTGAAACTTCCGACTTACATCCCACTCCTACCCATGAACTGACGAAGGGTAGCGTCGCCCTCCACTATTGCCTCGCCATGACTCCCGCTGACTGTGAACAGATACGTGGGAACACGCTATTGATCCCCGGTGCATGGTTGTTGAGGTTGTCGTCCCTCAAGGATCTTCAGTTTGCCTTCCCGATCAGCAGAGGTGCCCCTCCCCATCACGTGGGAAAAGCAGTATCGCCGCTACACGCGCTGACGAGGAGCAGTCCACCCGGTCCACGGAGCATTGAACTCAGAGGGAGGGTCTTCTTGTTACGGCGTTTCTTCAGCACAGCAAAAGACTCACACCTATGTGGACAGCAGTTGGAGGGCTCCAAGATAGTGTGACTGTGGTGTGAGGCGGTGTAGTGGGGATGTTTCCGCCCAGTGTGACTGTGGTGTGAGGCGGTGTAGTGGGGATGTTTCCGCCCAGTGTGACTGTGGTGTGGGGGCGGTGTAGTGGGGATGTTTCCCCCCCAGTGTGACGTGGTGTGAGGCGGTGTGTAGTGGGGATGTTTCCGCCCAGTGTGACTGTGGTGTGAGGCGGTTTTAGTGGGGATGTTTCCGCCCAGTGTGACTGTGGTGTGAGGCGGTGTAGTGGGGATGTTTACGCCCAGTGTGACTGTGGTGTGAGGCGGTGTAGTGGGGATGTTTCGCCCGTTTAGGCGCACCCTGTCAGAGGGCAGCAAATGTTGTTGTTTTTTTCTGTTAAAGAATAGCTGTTTATGTTAAGAAATAGGCCCTGTTTGTGTGTTAGACGTATTCTGACTTTATTTCTTCTTTTGGGGGAGGGTTTGTGGTAGTGGGTTAGGCATTTTAGACTTAGCGGGTATCCCTGGGGTACTCCCTGTGTATAACCAGTTTTGTTTCGCTTAGGAGGATAGCTAGTTCTCCACAAGGGTGCTTTTTCTCTTCTATTCAGCTCTTTTTTCTATACATTCTGCCTATTCTCCCTCTTCTGTAATAGGTCCCGAGTCCCAACAGTAGTGTGTATGTGTATGTGTGCATGAGAGAATAAAGTGTTGCTTATGTATTGTACTCTTGGCTCTTGTGCTGAGTGGTGAGTGTGCGACCTGACTCCTGACTCTTTGGCCTCCCCCTTATTGAACCCGACACACGTGGACGTGTACACTATCACTGCATGAAGTCCATCGATCAGTATTGACCTCAAAGAAAATCACAAACACAGCTGTCATTGTCATTGCATGAAGTCCATCGGTCAGTATTGACCTCAAAGAAAATCACAAACACGGCTGCCACTATCATTCCGTGAAGCCCATCGATCAGTGTTAACCTCAAAGAAAATCACAAACACAGCTGCCACACTCACTCTTTATAAGCAGAAACAACACGTCCACAATATCAAAAGTGTCAGTGGTACATTCCGGCATTAGTGACCATTGTCCAGCCTTCTGCACCTGATGCTTCAGGATTTCCACACCGCCTCCCAAAGACCACACAACCATCCAATTCCGCTTTTGAACACGTTCAGTGAAGTAGCATATCTCTTTGACCTGAGCATTTCCTTGCTTTCCTTAATTGATAATGATACAGACGTCGGTGGAGCACTGGTACTCTGGCACCACACTTTCCTTACCGCCATGTATAAACACGCTCCACCACACCAGAAAAGACTGAAACATTCCCAGCTAAGCCCCTCTTCATTTTCATCATTGCAGCATGAAATGATTCGTAACCAACTCGGGAAAGCAAATTCATTTGACCACAAGTAAATTGAAAAAGCCGAAACAGATTACTTGGGTCAACTGTTTTCCCCTGGAGGGCAGTGAACACTAGTGTTCACAAGCAACATGCAGACTCACAACATTGAACAGCAAACGTCATTCCTGTCACATTTGACACACGCTTTTTGTATCAACACACATTACCACCCAAAGGTCACAGACTGTACGAGAATCGTGTGAATATACATGTTCCTCTTCCCCATCGCGTACACTGGCACACACATGTGGGCGCATGCCCACACACCCATGGACACACACATATACACACTGTGTACCGGTAATTGCTTATGTACACACACTCACCACACACACATACAATGATAACAATGGCACAACCAATGCTATGTAGGTACTTGGGGTCTGATTAGTGGCCCCTTCTTAAACTCTCTCATCTTAAACACA